>JAIMZG010000966.1:0-53583 GCA_020466075.1 Colletotrichum coccodes
CAAACCGGAACCTAACACAGGTAATTCCATTTTCCACCAAAACCCCCTCCCGGCGGGACCCCCTAAAAAAAAAAAAAAAAACCTGCGACTCAATTGCTTCCATTCTTGGCTAAATCCCTTCTGCAATTCTCTATCCTGTTGTTCCTCCCCTTGTTACCCGCTTTGCACCCACCCGCTGATACCTTTCTTGCTTTACCTTACCTACATTTGGGTTCTTGACAGACACCAGCCCGCCGCCTCACGCTACTGTCTCATCTCAGCGCGTCTTGCTTCTCTCCCTATCTCATATAACCCCAGCCCACCACCGCGCACTGCTCGGAATCGCTCTGCTTGCCGCTGGCAAATCTTAGCTTACGGAAGACAGAGGATAGTGTCACGGCATAGAAGGAAGACTTGGTCCAGCACTCGGACCGGGGTCGCACTTATTGTGTCCTCCGACCTCCGGCCTCAATCTCAACTGCCTCGATTCTGCCATGGCCCCCATTTCCGTCCCGACTCCTTATGACTTTCCGAGACTGAGAGTCTCGGTTCATCTCGAGGTACGTGTGTCAAGCCACGCCATCCCATGGCCGGGGTTCCTCCTTTAGTTCTCATCTCACGTGTCCACGAATCTTCATCTGGAACAGCCTTGATAAAAGATGCATAATTACACAAAACCCGGCTGTAATTGCATGCATTAAGCGTTTCCCCCTTTGCAAATGACATATGGCTCTTTCTGACAGTGATTTCAGGATGACACCAGATACCTTGATCAAGATGACCCTGTGCCTGGTAAGCTATAGGGTTGATCCAAGACGGGTTCAACCCGAATCTAACGCACTTTGCTGCAGAGTTCTTTGACGTCAAATTCTGCCCCTACCAGCCAGTGGACGCGAGCCCCGTTTTTGCCGCCGTGAGCAAAAAGCACGTAAGTATTTTGTTAGACGCTACTTGCCGCTGAACCTCTTGGTAGACCAGACCTAATCCTGTCTTTCTGCATTTAGATAGTCGTTTGCCGTCTGACGGCAACCGCTGATGACTCCAATCCATGTGAGATTATCAGCATTATTCGGGATGACGATGTGCGTTCTCCCCAGTAGTACAGCTACTCACATGCCCTCGGCGGCTGACTCGACTGCAGACGGAGGCAAGAAATTACTACTGCACTTGGACCAGAGATGCAGAGACGGGAAGGCCACTGCTGTGCTACGGCGGCGAGGATGCCAAGATCAAGATATACGACGTCGTTGAAAGCACGCTCGTCAACGTGAGTTTATCCATTATTGACCAACCCTTATAGACCGATTTGCTCACATCACGTCTAGTGTCTAGTTGGTCATGGAGGAGTGAGCCTTGCGTCGAATCCTGCAATGGGAGAGTTGCGCTGATGAAATATCAGGATGTTTGTGATGTGGTTACGTCGCCCATCGACCCCCTGATCATCGCCTCGTGTTCCGACGACACCACAGTCCGGATATGGAGTCTGGACCCGAAGCATGAGAAGCAGCCGTGCCTGTGTATTCTTGGAGGCGAGGGCCACTATTGGAATTTGCTCACACTGGTTTGTCCAATTGCCCCCTCTCCATGCCCCTACGGGAAACCGTGGCTAAAATGAGCACAAGGCCTGGCATGACACTGGCCGTTACATCCTCTCCGCTGGTCATGATCAAATCATCAACCTGGTAAGCCTCGTCTCTCCAAGTTGTTGTACTGCTTAATATGGCTAACACATTCGGCAGTGGACCGTGCCGGACCTCCCAACCGAGCCAACCGACCGTCCAGTTGAGGTTCATTATCCTCATTTCTCAACCTCTGAGGTTCACAGTAGTCTTGTGGACTGGTGGGTGTCTTGCAGTAGAGACGCAGCCAGCAGCCAGCTAACATCTCGCAGTGTTTCCTTCTTTGGCGATTATATTCTATCCCGAGCCTGCCACGATGATGTCATTGTCCTGTGGAAGATCGAAGGCTTCTCGTCCCAGGACCCGCCCCCGCCGCAATCCATGGCCCCAACTACCATCAACCCTGCCAACCTCACCCGATCCGCCTTTAACCCAGGCGTCTCGACAGAATGTCCAGCCCCTACACCCGTCTGATCGAGTTTCAGACCCCCGGATGCGGCCCCCAGTTCTTCATGCGGTTCAAACTGCACTTCGTCCCTGAGCAACATCCTATCTTAGCCTTCTGCAACGCCAGCGGCAAGATCTACTTTTGGGACTTTGAGCAGATCACCGGCTTCCACGATTTCGTCAACGCCCTCAGGAGGCCGACGAGAGATGGCGAAGAGCCCGTATCGAAGCGAGCTGGCTCAATGCCATCACTCATAGGAGCACCGGTAATGCCAAGGCGGGGCTGACGGTCAGAGAGAGGAAGGCGGCAGACAAGGTCCACCGCACGGAGCTCGAGCAAGTCCCCGAGCTAAAGAGCCAGTTCAATCAGGAGACACTGGATATGTGGAATGGTAAGTACAGCGTCAGCAATCCCCAAGTGCCTCTGAAGCCCCATAAGACAGAGAACTGTGGCGCATCGACGTTCGTGGGTAGACAGGTGGCGTGGAGTCCAGGAGGTGAGTGGTGCGTCGTCGTGGGAAGTTCCAACTTCGCCCTGGTGCTGCAAAGGTGGGCGCCATCCAAAAAGGAAGCGTGAAGCGGAACAAGGACGGGGGGTATATCCCTGCGTGGAAAAAGAAAAAGGGGAGGGGAGGGGGGCTTGAAATCTCGAGTATCTAGAGAAATACCGACGACTACTTCTAGATAGCCGTCCGGTACTCTCTGATGGGAAGTGAAGAGAAGACGGGCAAGATGGGGCCCTCGTCGTACTCGACATGAGCAAGTATCTTCTGAATAAACGCATCAGGCCGTCCGCCGTGCTCCACCATCCCTTGAAAGCTGCTTCGTGCGTTATTCCTCTCGACGTCACGCCGTATCCTGGCCTCCGCCACCTGCCCTTCCGTATCCGTGTATGCTGGGATGAGCAAGTCGCCGATATACAGCGATACCATCCCCCGCAGCCGCAGTAGCTCATTACTCTGCGAGAATGGCCGGTCCTCGAGCAAGTCATCCATCCGGCCCGCCACCTCGCGCAGCGCATCCAGCGTCCGGAGACGGATCTGGTCCCTCGCCTGGCGCAGCCGTCGATCCCGCGCGTCGGGCTGCCAGATGGGTGTCTTGAATTCGGACTCGTCCATCATCATAGCGTCGCCGCCGCCTAGCGAGGAGGGCTCCTGCCACGAGTCGTCTTCCCAGTCCTCAGCCTCGCGCTCCAGGCGCCGTAGAAACACTGCATGCTGCGTGTGCACCTGGAAGACCTCGTAGCTCAACAGCGCGGGCCAGAAGTCAACAGCCGAGACGGCGGCGCGGTATTTGAAGTTGTATGGGTACCGCTGAATAAGGTCCTGGAAATACTCGCGCACGCGAGGGATGTTTGCCGCGGGATACGTTTCCGTCCCCCCTTCTCCTGCTGCTACCCCGTCGTCTGCGGCGCTAGTGTGATTGTCTCCTTCACGCATGAGAATCTCGGCGCCGAGGGCCCAGTAGTTGTTGCGCCTAATGTCGACCGGCTTCCCGTGAACGTGGGACCTCACGAGGATCCCAAAGGCGCGCTTGGCATTGGCCACGTCGCCGTTGTCGAGGAATCCGTAGATGACGCGGACCAAGGGCCGGAAGTGCGACTTCTCGGAGGCGTACTTGGCCTTGGTCTCCTCGTCTTTTCTCTTCCTCCGCCGCTTTCCATCGCTGTAATCTACGTCCTCCCCCTCGCCCTCGTCTTCATATTCAACGTCGCTTTTTTCCAGTGCTTTGGCGGGGGCGACAATTTCTCGTCGACTCGGCGCATCCTGATCATGCCACGCGCGGTGCGGGAACCTGGGCTGCGTCCTCAAGGGGGGCTGGTCCGTCTCCGAGAGTCCAGCGAGGCGGAGCTGGCGCAGGATAGATGGCGTATGACTTAGCGGGTTAATAGACTCGTTGGGGAGTTGAGAGCCGTTACGATTGTCTCGGCTATCGCTCATGGACATGGCCGAGGCGGACCTCTTGCGGCTGGAAGCTGGATGGCTCATAGTCGGCCCAGGCCGTGGGGCGGCTGGCGGAATTTCTGAGTAATGCCAGATGCCAATTACCTGATGGTCTCTGTGCTGCAGTGTTGAAACACTGTACGTTGGTATTTTCTGTTTTGTGAGCGGGCTTAAGTGAGGTCGAGTCGTTGATGTGAGTTTAAGATGCAAGTGAGATTTCGGTGGAATATAAAGTGGAGACACCGCCTCGGGTTGGTCTCGTAGAGTTGACTGAACTATCTCGACCACCGAACCTACTTTTGAAGCTGCAACTGTCCACCTGCTCCGAAACGCTACTAGCGATTCAATCGTTTGTTAAATTCACTATGGGTAAGTTTACCACCTGCCTAACTTCTCACCTGTTGGACATAGACTTCCGCTGACCGGGCACCATTGGGAGTGCCAAACCAACACTTGCAAGTGCAAACACCAATGTTCTCTGGCAAGGTAACCGTCCGCATTGACATAGAGGACCTTGCAAGGTTTTGGATCACAGAGGTAACTGCGTCCCGTATGGAATGTTCTGTATCGCAAGCTCTACCTCTGCGGCATACACTGGCCTTAAGCCCAAGTCTATGTTCCGTTTCCCTGACACCACGTTACTTCGAAACTCGGACAGAAACCATCTCGAAGGTATTGGGGGCCCCTCAGTCATAGCTGAAAGAAGACTCGAATTCAAATCGATCTTTAGTGTTGTCTCGTCGTCACACTCGGCAGCTGATATGAAGAAGCAACATCTCGATGTATCTTGGTCATCACAGTCGCCTAATATACACTGTCTATTATGCGTAGTCGCGCATTCCACCGCAAGCGGCCCAACTTACGCAGATTTCCGCTCAAAGTAGGTCCATTGGCCCTCAACGGGCTTCTCCTCCAAGTCCTCCCACCTGATCACGGTTGTCAATGCGTGTGCAGCATAATGGATGGAAGCACGGGGTAGATAAACGTACACCTTGGCCTGTGTCATCACGTCCACAAGCTTCAACTCGGTCTCGGCGACCTGGATCACCTCCTCGATGAGGCCAGCTCCAATCTTGTTCTCTAGCTCAGAAATCCTACACACGCGCAAAGCCAGTCAGTAGGTGTGTCGTGATGTTGAAGCTATTGCTTCACTGGTGCGTCCGTAGACGTACTGGTCGACCGTCAACTGCGGCTCAGGCTCCCACTGAACCTTGGCGATGTCATTCAGGTCCTTGCGGTCAGCAAGCAGCTGGTGGTCCTTCCGCTCCGCCTCGGTACGGGGACCCTCGAGAGTGCCGCCTTCATCCTTCTCACCGTCCCACTCCTCAACGCGGACGTCCTTGGAGTCGTGCTGGGTGGCGATAACAAAAGTCCTGTTTCCGAGCTTCACCGTCCGGGCGCCGCTGCCGTCGACACGGCCGCTGACAAGGCGAAACTGTTCGGGCTTCTCCTTGATAATCTGTTCGGCCTTCTTCTCCCACTCGACGTATCCAGGGGGCACCGTCGCTTCGACAAGGCCGAGTCGGTGCTTCGTAAGGGCTTCGACGGATTGACGGTACAGAGAAGACTCGGGGACCGTCTTGAGCTTCTCGAGGGTGGTGCCGTACAGATACAGCAGGGTCGATCGGGGGCTGTTGTGCGTCCAGAGGCCAGTGAGGCCCGTCGGGGTGCCAGCTTCGAGATAGCGAGCAGGCTTGACGCCTGCGAGCAGGCGAAATGTCCTTCGCATGGTTGCGGTATCAATTGGCTCGAATTGGGGTAACGGGGTTTGGGAGGATTGAGCTGGTGGAGCGTGAGGTCAAGAGCTGCGGTCGCAATGGCGATGGCCGCTTGGATTTCGTAGACCAGTAGATTTCCTTACATAAGTCAGCACCCACTGGTCACGTGACATGGGAGATGATCGAGAGAACGCGATAGTCTCCCGCCGTCAAACGTCAACCTCTGCAATCGTTGCATTAAAATAGGGTTTAGCGGTCGCTTGTGGACGTTTCCCTCCCTATATGCAGCAAACAAACCACTTTGAGTAGTTGTTATTCGTAGCTTGCACGGGTGCGCTCCACTGAAACAGCGGCCGCTGCTACACTACATGGGGAGAGATGCTTAGTCCACCTTCACTGGCTCAAATCAAGCGGCGAATGCAATATTAGAGATGATGCTATCAAGGAGCCAATCACAAAAGATGGCAGATGTTGTGACCTTGCAAGACAGGAAGAGAACTCTATATTCATGGATCGTGGGATGAGCATTGACGGACGTGATCAGGACGCTTTCGTCCCTGGTCTCCAGGTGTCGGACGTAGATGTGAAGTATCCCTAGCAGCCACGCCAAGCTAGAACCATGAAAGGCCGTTCCACAACAACAGATGGTGTAAAGCAGAGGCGGTACCAGCCGAACTGGCCGTAACATAAAATAAAAGAGGAGCTTTCCTCCGACCTTCGGAGTCCTCCAGTCGCCGCAGATCGAAGCTTCGAAGCATCGACCGGGTCTAGGCGTGATAAGTTGCCAGCACGGCGGCGGTGATTGCAAAGAAAACAGCGCTCATTCGAGTTGCTCAAGAGGCGTTCTCGCGGCTCTTGCGGTAGCTGGCCTGCAGCGACGGCGTCAGCATGGAACGGGGCTCTTTAAATGTCGTAGTTTGAGGCGCGACTAACCTCCTGCTCAACCTGCAGACCATCCACGACGGGAGCGAGCTCGCTCAAGATCTCATAGGCCCTCTTGTGGTACTCAATCTGAGCAGCAATCAGATCGGCGAGGTTGCGAAGGGGCTCAGGGGTGTCGAGAACCTGTTAAGTGTTAGCCGCTATTTCCATACGAATCGGATATTGTATTCACATACGTTCTTCATAACGCCAACAGCCTCCTCGGTTTGCGTGACGAACTCGTCCTCGGCCTTCTCGATCTCCTCCTGGGCCTCCGGGCTCAACTCTTGAGACGGCGGCTCGTCCGGCCGGGGAGAACCGGGGCCGATCTTCCAGGTGGTGCCGTGGGCGCGGGCCTGGCGGCGTCGAGAGTCAAACGCGACTTTTCGACGTTCTGGCGGGCACGGGTGGCGAACTTCAGATTGGTATTGAGGGTCGTGTTCCAGCCAGCAAGAAAGCGGCTCTGGATCTGGGCATCCTGCGCCATGCGGGCCTCGCCAACGCGTTCCATAGCCAAGGCATACTTTTCAAGGCCTGTGGCCAAAGGGTCTTCTCCTGCGCCGGTGTGCTGCTGGTGCAAGACCTGGCTGCTAGACAAACTAGCTCTGGCAATGGCATGGTTGAAGGTCTTGGGCTGGGGCTTAGCGGTGGGAGGGGCCGTCAGGGCAGCCTGGGCCTCGGCGGGAGAGGCGGCGGAAGAGAGGAGAGTGACCTTCTCGCTGACGGTGCGACCGAGATCCTGGAAGGTCTCCTTGATGTTGGGGGGATAGTCGTAGGCCTCGTTTGAGTATTGGGAGCTTTAAAGGTCGGTGTTAGTGGTCGATCGTCGGCTTTGGGTGACTGCTAAAAACAACTCACGTCACAGCCAGCATCTTCTGGTGAACCTGCTTGAGAGCATCGACTCGCTTCTCGAGGTCAATGTAGTCGGGGGGGAGCTGGGTCTGTCGACGCCAAAATCATTAGTTCGTCTCCATGAGTAATTGCGATCCAATGAGCGCCAGAGGTGGAATACCTTGTCTTCAGCCTGACCAAGCTGCTCCTTAGTGTACTGAAAGGTACGAGAGGCGAAGGGGGTGATGGAAGCCCCGAACGAACTGCGATTGTGGGTTATTCGTCAGCCTGGAAGCGCCCCTCACGACAGCCCATTCAAAGGATACGCGGCGACATACGTGATGTTCTTGCCGAAGTTCTTGAAATCCATCTTGGCGACAGTCTTGTATGAGCCTGAGGGAGGATGAATCAAATGCGACTGGGTCGCTGCTGAAAGCTGGCACTGAAGATGTGCCTGTTGGAAAGGTGGTGGTGGTTTGTAGATGTGGAAGTTCTGCCTCGTGTCGTGCCTGCTATAAGCCAAGGCAAGGTAGACAAGTATCCGGTATCTTAAATTGGCTGCACAGCAACGTTCAGCATACTGTCACAAGCTATCCAGGGGCAGCTGGACCAGCCAAGCCAGCGCATCAGGCATGCAGGGAACACTAGAATGGTGCACGGTGCACGTGATTTATGGGACCTCAAGCTTGGAGACGTGCTCCATGTCGACACTGTTTGTGCGGCCAATTATCCCAAAGTTGCGCATGCACAATACAGGCAGCTCTCTCCACCTGCCTGCCCACTTCAACATTGACCCGTCGTTCTGTGGTTGAGGTTATTGTGCAAGAAAGACCGAAGCTCTTTAGACCCTCTACTCAAAACTCCTGTTGGTGCAAACTTGTCCTGTAACCCATTCCCAGCTATGCAAGCGCCTCGCTTACTCCACCTTACTGAGAAACAACTACAAGTTTACTTGTAAACGCCGAAATCATTCTGCTTTTTTTACTCAGTCTCTCTTGTGCCTTCCGAACTAGGTCCTCTGATGCTTGAATAGAGCGCCCTGTGGTTTCCATTTCTATCCGTCTTAGTCTGGCGGCTTCGAGTCCGCCCACGATGGCTCAATTTTACGACAAACGTCCTCATAATCCAGCAGCTTCGGGTCGCTCAGAGGGAGATGAGGGGTTGTCCAGAACATGGTCCAGTTAGTTTCCTTCAGCTTCCATGTTCCCAAGGATCTCTCGAAATACCACTTGTTGACGGGGTTGTCTTGCCGACTGCGCCAGCAGACACCCTCCGGGAAACATCCTCTGACCATGGCGTTGAAAACCACATCAGCAACACCACCGCTACCCTGGCGACTTTTGAGGACCGCAAACTTGTCCAAGTACGGCACGAGTCGCCCCGTCTTGTACGCCGTTTCCTCGTCCAACCCAAACGGCCGCTCCCATGTCAAGATAGCCCCGCCTTCGTACTCTCCGGCAATGATTATGCCGGCTAGGCTCTCGTTGACGCGTTCTAAGTAGTGTTGAACGTCCAGCTCACGGTCAAAAGAATCATTGATCAGATGGACCAGTCGCGGCAGGTCTATGCAAGTGTCTGTGAGCCTCAATCGTGGACCACCCGGCCGAGGCGGCAACCAGGCACTGATTGTAGGATCAGGGTACACCGTGAGAGGCATGCCGCGTTTGAGCAGGGTAGCCACGTGTGTCTCGCCGGACACTGCATCGCCCTTTTTCCCTGACCGCACCCGTTCGAGAGGTAGTGATGATGAGAAGACAGGTTTATCTGTCAGCAAGTTGTGAATCAAGGGGTTCTGTCTGTTTCGTGTTGTAACTCTGGTGAATTCCTGAATGGGCTTGTTCGCTGCAGCGGAAGGGGTGCTGATGATAGCGGAAGATGTCGAGGGCAGCATTGCAAGCACCTTCCTTGATAGGTCAAGGTTACGAGCATGTAGGTGCCGTATATCCTCCGGGACTTTACCGCGTCGCGCCTCTGAACCTGAAGGATGCGTGAGGCCATACATGATGCCTTCGAATTCCTGCTCGAGGTTGATGTATCTGTGACAAGAGTCGTCGTGTGTGTCTGATAAAGGCGTGCCGCCAGCTGGGTCCAGAATGATGACCTTCTCAACTGAAGCAATCTTGACGCCCGGGCTATGACTGGAGTCTGGCGACCCGATTATGTGTTCAGATGCATCGAACTGAAGTCCGCAGAAGTACTTGGTAAATGCAATGATGGTTTCGTCGGCATCCACCACGTCAATGCTCTTCATGTCATACGCAATGGTGACGGGAGGTACTACCACAATGGCATTGTCCCGAAGAGCTCGTAGCAGAAGATGTTGGTGTTGGATATAAACGCCAGAAGGCATAAATCCCTTGGTTTGAGGCGTCTGGGATTCGGCATCCGCAACGCACTGGTCAAGGAGGATGCAGCCCGGTTCGCCAAAGATCTCGACGGCTTGCTGAACCCGCCAAGATTGCTCACGGAGGAGTTTTCGGGACGAGGCTGGCCCTCCATCCAGGACAATCAAGCTTACCAGGCCAAGCTTTCTAAGCTGGGTCAGAGTCTTGGCCATGGCACCCAACATTTCGTCGTCGATGCCTGCGGAAGCCGTATCTTGACGATGGCCAAGTTGATGGGTTCATCGAGAGGAACGGCAGTCTCGGTCTTGGTATCGGTACCCTGAATGAATTTTGGCGCCTGATTAACAACTCGGATGGAAGAATAAGATTGGTCAGGCGCTCCTTGCAGCTCGGTCGCCTTGCGTTTTTTGGAGGCGCTTTCACCCGACTGGGGAGCATATTTTTGAAGATAGCCCTTGGCATCGCGTCGGGTAGCCGATGCCTCTAGAACAGACACGATGAAGTCCTGGGACAGGAGTTAGGATGTTGAGAGTGAAAAGTTATAAGGATGAGTAGTCACCCTGTCTTCTGCGCGTTTTTTCTCCCGAGCTTTCGAACTGGAAGAGTGGCGGACTGCAGAGAGTGCATTTTGCAAAGCCTCTTCTTGGCGCGTGCCTCCTAACCGCGGGCGGTGGTAGAATCTGCAACTGGGCGGACTATATGAGTCAAGCGCAAAAGGTGCCTATTATGAGATGCGTAAGCTCATGACGTATGAACCGAGGGGGATGGCGATAGTAAAATATGCAACACGTACCCTCGCAACCAGGTTGCTCGCTTGTTTCAACACAGGAGCCCGCATCTTACCGACGGCGGTAGAAAAGGTAGGGCATACCAGAGAAAGTTGACTAGTCTTTGATGAGAGCACACTCTCAAGTGGTGAAACTATGTCGTGGCCGCCGAAATAATATTGGAATTGGTCAAGACTTGCTCAATGTTTAGTGTTTTCGTGGTGAGACAGCCCGGACCCCAATCGTGAGTGTTGAAGAAGATCGAAACCTCGTGCTCGAATTCCCAGCCGGTTGGAGGCAGCGTTTTTGAGAGGGGGAGGGTCAAAGCCCAGCCATTTCTTCAGACGGCCATGCAGATGACCGTCGGGCTGCCTTGGGATCTGCTTGAGCTTTGTAATGGCTCGGAATGACTCAAGTTATAGAAATTGGGCTTTGGTAGAAGTCGGAGTCGGTGACGAAGGGAAAGACGTGGGCTGGGGACCTGGAAGAAGAGCACGAACTGCAACCCGCCCTGTTCCCCAACCCAAAGGGAATTCCCACTTTGTGAGTCAAACAGACCTACCAGAGAACGTACTGATAAGGCGATAAGATCAGAACGGCCTTCATCATGGAGCCGCCATCGGCGACCGTTTTGTATCACCGTAGCACCGAGGCAAGTGTCGGACATGTATAAAATGTAGATAAAGACTTGATAGTATTTACAGAATGCGTCGAAAGCACGCGTAATTATACCTCACAATGCCGTCTAAACCTGTCTGTGTCTGCATGCAAGTTGGAAAATGGCTCAAGCATGTGACGAATGGTAAGCTTGGCTGCAAGTGGCTGCTCGCCGTTGGCGGCTGTGTTTCAAATGACTTCCACAGACTGCAGCCAGCAGGACAGAACAAGCTTCTTTACTAAACCTGCGCGACCGCAGCTTCCCATGACCAACCAACTGCAAAGACGGGAGCTGCCGCAGCCCGCACACTGCTTGGTTGCCTTGCCCTATGCCACCGACATTTCGGCTCTGTTGGTGCAGAAGCTGGGGATCATAGCGAACCATGAAGTAGAATGTTCGCCTACTAAGGCAAAGTGGAGTTTCTTACAGAGGGACATCTGCAACTGCCGTTACTGTTGCCGTCGTCTAGCTGCTCCCCACGTACTTGTTTGAAGCCTCGTGTCTTTTCGGACTGCTTATCTCTGAGATATGCAGACACAACCCCGCTCTTGATTCTAGTGTATTACTTACTTTCCGTCACCCGCTGAAACTTACCCAAGCTGCTTGCATTGCGGACATTCGCATGCTAATTCCGCTTACAAGGTACTTAGCTCATCGGGTTTCGTCTTTAAGAGCGCCTCTACTCGGATTTTCCACACATGGGTGCTGCTGCGTCCTCCCTTAACTTTCAACCCCTTTGAACCACCCAGTCCTGAGTGATCTGAAGTTGCCTTCCTCTGTTCTCTTGAACAATATCCTCGCTAACCCTGATTGCCCTCATCCCACAATCCACAATGACCCAAAGGCTTCTCTGGATCGGCCTCGGTAACATTGGGAGGGTGAGCCCCCACCCCTAATTTGGTCCGATTTCCACATCAGCCAAGCCACGGAAGCTAACCTCGCCCAGGGTATGTGTAAGAACCTCGTGGAGAAGGCCAATTTGGATCAACCGCTCCTCATCTACAACCGCAACACCAAGCGAGCAACGGAACTGAGCCAAAGCTTGCCACCGGGCAAGACGGAGGTCGCAGAGTCGCTGGGAGATGCCATCATCAAGGCCAGTATCATTTTCACATGCGTTGCCAACGATCAAGCAGTAGAAGAGATCTTCGCAGCCGCAGTGCAGCATGACCTCGGGGGTAAAGTCTTTGTTGAGTGCTCGACCATTGCCCCCGAGCTTCCGAGGCCGCAGCAAAGTCGGTGCTGGACAAGGGCGCCGAGTTTGTTTGTGCCCCTGTTTTCGGGGCACCCGCTATGGTGGCCGCCGGCAATGCGACCTTGGTGCTGGCAGGACCCAAGGCTTCGATTGAGAAGATCCGGCCGTATATCGATGCCATGGCAGCTCGCGAAATCAACATGGCTGACGAGCCGTACCACAAGGCTTCGACGTTGAAGGTGCTGGGAAACACTGTCATCCTGGGCATGGTCGAGCAGTTGGCCGAGACCTACGTGGCGGCCGAGAAGAGCGGGCTTGGAACTGGCTACGTCAAGCAATTCGTTGATGCTCTTTTCGGTGGAAGCCCGTACCCTGCGTATTCGGTACGGATGTTGGAAGGTGATTATTATAAGAGAGAAGAGCCGCTGTTCGCGGTTGATCTGGCTAGGAAAGATGCCGGACATGCCATAGCCATCGCTAAAGCTGCCGGTACGCGGCTGCCAAACATCGAGACTGCCGACAGACACCTCTCGATTGTAAGACAACACGCAGGGCCGTCTGGAGACATGGCCGGCATCTATGGCGCCGTGAGAAAGGAAGCTGGCCTCAAGTTCGAGAATGATTCCTAACGAGTCTTGAGAAATGTTTCAAGTTATAACAACACGCTGAGATTCTTAAATAAAGTTGCAAAAGATTCAGTCTGAACTCGAAAAAAAAGAAGAAGTAGCTCCTCCCCTCTATGATTGCCTCTAATCCCTAATCTCTCGTCCTTGCTGCCGAACCGGTCAATTAATGCCTCTCTCTACCCTCCCTACCCTCCGGGTATTAGTTTAATCGAAACACGAATGAAGAGAAAATGTGAAGTAAAGAGAAACGAGGCGTAACCCTGCCTTTTCTGGTCAGGTACCTGTGACGAGAGGATTACTGAATCGATTGTGGTGGTCTTCGATTTGAGATGAACGTGGAAAAGCACGAGCAACAGACGGTGACAGACTGGAGGGAGATGTAGGACCATGACTAAGCACGTGCTCTTGAAGTGCTGCATCCGCCACACTGTGCATTGCACTGTACCGACAGCTGCATCCACCATTGACGTCCAACCTCACAGCTCTCAGCCTTCCAACCGACGACAGGAGTTAACGACGAAGCGGCACGACAGCACCATTCCGAAGCTCGATATACCTGCACATCTCAACCGAAAATCTTCACCGGAATTGACTACACAATGGCGCAAGGGTTCGTCTACCCCGTGTCTATCTCGTTGACGGGCAAAATGCTGACGCGGGGGACAATAGGTACAGCATCTTCATCGGCCTCGTCATCGTCGTGGCGATGGGCGCCGGCGCGTGGTTTTTATCACCCAAGGGCGAAACTCAAATGTACGTTTATCATTTCCGAGGCTCCCCTGAGACAAGCGTGAGAGAGCCCAGTAGGCCCACGCGTCTCTGTATGTTTCTCTGAGGCATTGTTAACGCCGGCGACAGCATCTGGAGATCATCCCTCCTCTTGGCCCTCGCATGCTGCTACCTCATGTGGGCTATCACGTTCCTCGCCCAACTCCACCCTTTGATCGAGCCCAAGCGCAGCAACCTCCGAGAAAGCGCCGTGCACCACTGACAAACTCCTCGAAGCGATGGTGTTCTAAGGACTGCGACTGGATGCCGATGTACTATTACCGACTTTACACAACTACAACTTCATATGGACGGCGTTAGGGACTTGCGAGGATACTGTCATAGAAGGGCGCTTTGCCGGCCGTTGAGGAATGTCGCCAGGCACTTTCCAAGCCAGATGATAGATGACGCTGGTAGACACGTGGCCTGGGACGATGCTGGATCGGATGCGCACTTGAGCGGGTGAAGCAAGTATGTATGCAATATCAATTTATGCAGGGCTGAGTTTTGCTCATTTGCGGGTTTATGGATCGATATTTTGTTGATATGGTTCCTGCTACCCAGCAGCCAAGTCGCTTGCCCATTCCCTCGCATACATCAACAGAGCCCAGAGGGCCTTACCATCTGCGGCAATGCTCGTCTCTCCAATAGAATCGACGCCATCTAGCCCAGCAGCCCAGAGAACACTGCGTCCCACAGCCCAACGTGCCAGAGCCCCCGTCGTGGCGAGCAAGGTGGCAACGCCATAGCCACAATCCAGCAGGATACGAAGGGCCTCGACGTTGTTCGCTACTACAGCCCAGCCGAGCGATCGTGCCGCGGCTGGTACATCATACTGCCATATAACCATGAGGATCGGGAAGAGCTTGGTCGAGGAGGAGACAAGTAGCGCGGTCGAGACAGAGTTTGGACGCGAGTATCGAGGAAGAATGTTGAGCATGCCCAGCGGGGAAAGGATGGACGAGGTCATAAAGCGGATACTCATATGGAAGGCGAAGGTCGACAGCGCACACAGAATTACTACCGTGATGTTAGCCTTTGCTTCAGCGGCTCCCCTTTATTTGTGGTATGAAACATACAGAAAAAAAGGTACTGCGACACGATAGACTGTTGAGCCAGGCTGCCCAGGTTGGGGCCCTCATCTTGGGTGGATGCAGGAACTGTCTGCTTCTCGATGCGGGCCCATGTCAAATATACGTCGAAAAGCAGCAGGAGAACGCCTAGTCGCACAATCGATGACTGCCCATACACATTGTCAGAAAAAAATATAACTACCAACGAGCCAGTGCTCAGGCCCGAACTTACGTCAAACCGGTCATCGTCCTTCATCAGGGTATTGTGAAGCAGGTGACGGTAAACCTGGGGCTTGATCAGGACCAAGTCAATGAAGAGCACAACGAAATCATGCTCGACATATTTGTCGCAAAAGTGGCCACAGTTTCTGCAGACAGTCAAACGGATGTTGTGTCCGCTGGCTTTGTCATCGGCATTCGAGTATTTGGTCCAAAGCGTCTTGACCGGGTGCCGGCACTCGATACAAATGGGCATCGCGTGCTAGGGTCAAGGCCGAAGCGTTGCGGCAGATTCTAGTGATTCAGCATATGTGACTGTGACGTCGCTGGTTTGTCCTGGATGCGATTCGGTTAGGTGCGATAAGGTATGGAAGCGGTAACGTTGTGTGGCATCTTTGTCGTAGTTTGAAGCATGTGAAGCTGGAGCTGATACAGTCCTGGGTCCAGCCTCGTCGCCCAAGCTCTGTTGGACCGAAAGCTGCTGGGCTGCGCGACCTTGCGCTCGCAGCAAGCCGGAAAGCCAAGTGGGGCCGCTACATGTCGGGCGGAGGTTCGGAACACTGAATCTCTACTGAAAGTAAGTACCTCGCAAAGGCAGGAGCTGCAGATGTACATGTCAGACACTGACTTGTGGTGCTGCTTTACCTATACCCCCCTCCCCACCTTGCTGGGCAGGGGACATTTCTCCAGCGTGCGTGGAAGACACTGGAGTGAAACTGGAATAAGAGGGCCGCTAATTCGAGTCCTAAAACAGCATTGGGGGATTGCAGGAAAGCCACCTGTTATGTCTCCACTGTAAGGACCGCTAATCGCTATTCAATGGGACAGGGAGACGGCAGGGCTCCTCATAGATGCTGGTTACGTCGTCAACCAAGGGTCCCCTCCCCGTTGTCCCCTTTGGCCTTTCCAGCAAAAGTTCAAGTTCAAGTCCAAGTCCAAGTCCAAGTCCGTCCGTCCGCCTCGTCAGTGGAGGAGGACAGTTTACTGTAACCCAGTCCAGTCCAGCCCAATCCCCGTCCGCTCTCCCGCTGCCACTACCGCTTCCGCTTCCGCTGCTGCTGTTGCCATTGCTGCGTGCTTGCTACCTACTCTGCTACAACGTACGCTAAAGAAAAGGTACACGAACTACGGACGGTCCTGGTCCTTCGTTCATTCAGATTCAGCCATCCTACTACCTCATCTCACCCATCCATCCATTCATCCATTCCTCCCTCGACGACCGACTGCAATCCCCCGCCTCCCTTGCGTACCCTTCTGTCGAATACTCCCCAGGGCGAGTCTGCCTACTCGCCTACTTTCCTTGCGAACCGAATCAACCCCGATCTCCGCCATCGCTTTCTCTCTTATCCGAAGTCGCTCACGACGTCACGTTCCTATATCGTCACCCACTTCTTGCGATCGACCATTGTCCATGACCGAATCTGCGCGCTGATGCACTCCCTTTCAACTGCTTGCCACCTAACCGACGAGGTGGGCGGCCTTGCTCCATCATGGCAAACTCCCTAAACCCGGTCGGGTCGACATCCCACATGTCTTCGTCGGCCCTCATGCCAGCACGCCATGATAACGAAGCCCGCCCGCGCAACCGACGTCTCATCAGCACTATTGACGATTCTTCCTCGACCGGAGGGCCTATGGAGAGGCTCTCTGCTTCCTTCTCTGCCCTGCGTACCCAATCTAGCCGCGAGCCCAGCCCCATGCCTTCCGGCCACTTGTCCTCGAGCGCCTCCACCAAGCCCACGGCTCATGGTGCGTCTGCCAGCAATCGTCGGAACAATACTACACCGAACGCGGCCAGTTTTCTGGATACGACGTGGTCTCAGGGTTGGGCTTCGATCCAGGGGCTGGCTTCTTCAATCTTGTCTGGTGGAAGTGTCCACGATGCGGGCTACGAGTCAGATCATAGGGAGGGAAGACGGACGGGCATCAATCCTCTAAAACGGGACTATTCTACCCCGCCACGGAAGGCTCCAAAGGACTGGGGCCCTGCGCCGCCATCCAACTCTCGGCCTAACTACCGGGATATAGCGGCGGGTTCACTCGCAGAGAGGGATGCTGCCCTCAAAGCAGCCCGAACAGCGAGTGTCTTGGAGAGTCACGAGGGCGTTAACGGGGGTCTCGACGTGGGGGGCAAGTATAAAAAGAGGAACTCGGACGAAATCACCAGAGATACGTCACAAGAGGAGGAAATCCAAGACCAACTTGTGTATATCCACCATGTGCAACCAACCGACACATATGCAGGCATAGTGCTCAAGTACCGGTGCCGTGAGGACGCTTTCGAAAAGACAACGGCCTGTGGTCAAGGGATATTCAGGTGCGGAAATGGCTAGCCATACCGGTCGACGCCTGCGAAATCAAAGGCCGTCCATGCCAGACACCCTCGCACGAGGGGCAAGCTGTCGACTTGCTAGCCCCAACGCCGGAGCCCAGAAGCGCTCAAGGACGAGGTGGGCTGACTTCGACTCAACCACAGCAAGTCGACTTTTTCAGCTTGCCGACCACCAACGGTTTATCATCTGAGCTTTCCAGAAACGAAGAACAAGAAGAGCTGCCATGGACTCATGTCCAGTGGGTTACGCTGGACTCGGTTCCAAGACCAGTCGAGATCGCCCGAGTGTCGAGGAAAACGATAGGATACTTCCCGCCACGACGGAAGAAGAGCCTCCGAAGCGCCTCAACCATGTCGACACCGAGACACTCTCTCGATGCTGCAGCAATCGCAGCTGGGGTTACGGAAAGCCCGGAACAAGTGGGCAGGCCATCTTCTCGACGTCAAAGCAACCTTAGCAACAGGCCAAATCTGCCCAGTACTCCAGGGCGGTCTACACCCGCCTCATCGAGGAGCAGGATGAACAGCGATGCGGGGGATACACGGCCAGCATGGATGAGAAGGCCTGGCGGTGTTGGTTCTCTGGGGCGGAGCGTGCGAGCACCTGGCCCGGAAAAGGATTACTTCAACTCATGGGCGAAAAAGCATATCCCCGGCATCGCCATCGACGAGTCGCTACCGTCTATTTCCGTGATGGGATCGGAAACTGCAAACTTCGGGTTCAGGCCAGGCTCCAGCGGCGGGATTGTGGAAAGCCCTTTTGATGAGGGACAGGATCTCTCGGCAACATCCAGGCAAAGTTCGGGCCTTGATCGGGCCGCGGCGACAGTAGAGACGTGGCTGCGCGGCGCGTTTGCCAAATCGCCTGGCACGCCGACGTTGGGGACCCGGAGCCGCCATCCGGACGATCTTGATCTTATCGAATTGACGGACACCAATAGCGACGACGGGAGGCTGCCTATGCTGGCCGGCGGCGGGGTGACTAGCTCGGGCTTGCTCGAGGCTGCGCCGATGACGGTCGGCTCTACGGGCAGGAGTGGCGGAGAAGGGGCTATCAGGGGGCGAGGTTCAAGCAACATCGGAGCTGCTGCCAAGGACAAGAAGTCCGATTAGATTCCGTCAGGCTCCATGGCCCTTCGTCGGGCATTTATGCCAACATCATCGAGACCAAAGGGCTTCACGACACCAAGGTCTCGAGGGAGACAGTTACGCTCCAAGGCATGAGAAAGGCGTATACAAGGCGTAAGGGGCTGCAAGCAGTAATCGAATCGTTGCTCTGATTGTGCATTAGAAAAGGCGTTAGCGGGCATAGAAGGGGATGGGGAAAGATGGTGTGGTTTGTTAGTTTGCACCTCGCTTCCACTCAAAGTGGCGGCCCAACCTACTTTTACCTACGACCATCTCTCATCTTTCATTTACCATTCTCAACACTAGACATGGGAAGATTACGTATTTGTTACTCATTTCATTGTTTTCAGGGCCTGGGTGGAGGCAGGGAGGGAAGCGATGAGTATAGCCGATGAGCAGAAAGGGAAGGAGAAAAACGGTCGAATGGCCAAGCTTCCAGAGGGATGTCATTTGGGGAAGATGACCTTTTTTTTCTTAGAACCAACCTTGGCTACCGTACTGCCTGCCTTATTCACCAATGATCGATCTTTGGGGAAACGTGACGGATCCAATGAAACACATGAACCAGGCTAAGCTACAAAGACATACGTCGTCCTGCGAGCCTACAACTCTCAAGTATTTAAATATTCGCCCTGCTCACGAGACTCTTGACGGTAAACTGCCCAGGATTCATCACAATGCCGACGAGTGTTCTGCTCTTTTAGCGTGACGGAAGAGAGAGCACGCCCTTCGATGTACATTTCGAACATCGCCCGTTGGCTAGACTACGTTCTCTGCAAGCAGAGACGCGTCTTGGACGAAGGTGGGTTACGTATGCGGAGAAAATGGGGCCTCGGAATATATACAAAGCACACTTAGGCTATCTTTACTGAGGCCCCAATCCCAAATCGAGGTTCATATTTGCTAAGTCGCCGTTGTTGATGCCAAAAAATTGAAACCTAGGCAAAGTTGTCAAATTACTAGACAAGGATTTAGGGCATCATGTTCACTCACCAGTCTTCAACGTTCAAGGTGTTTGGAACAGGCTGCCCCTGGGCAGATCCCGTGCTCCAGCTATCGCTCGGACTCTGTCCATCAGGCATCAATCCGTCAAAGTTGGCAGTCCACAGGTTGCTATTTAGACTGTTATTGTTGTTGTTGGAGTTCTGCCCTTGGCCCTGTGCCTGCGGCTGTTGCTGTTGCTGTTGCTGTTGCTGTTGTTGTTGCTGTTGCTGTTGCTGGAAGCCTTGCATGCTTGATTGAAGCACATTATGGCCCTGGGGAGGGCTTCCGCTCAACCCCGTCTTGTGGGACCCTCTTTGCTGAAATTGGGGGTTCTGCGCTGGTAGTCCATTGTGCATATTGGAATTCTGGAGTTGTGCCATGAGACCTGCATCCAGGCCCTGTTGGTTCGCAGGCGGAGGCGACATGTGAGGGAACGCCGGCATGCTGGCGCTGTCAGGGAACAACTGGTCGGGCTGGAAATTTTCCCATAGTGATTGAGAGATATTCGGCGAGTTACGTGTAACGAGGTATAGATCTGGTGGCGTAGCTGGAACGGAGAAGGAAGGATTGAAAGGTGTTGCAGGTCTAGTCTGCGGCCGCGAGGATGTTCCGCCCATAAAAGTATCGTGTTGTCTGGGGTTAGGAGATGTGACCGGCGGAGGCATGGTTTGTGGATTTGGGCCACCGTCGCCCTTCATGTGGCTAGGGGTTTGGGGACGAGATCGCTCATACGACTCCTGGGGCGTTGGAGTGTTGACGCTGAAGTCGATCGCCATGTCATCGTACTTCCGTTTGGCTACGTCCTGTGGGCGCGAATGTTGCTCCAACTGCGCCATTGCCTGTTGCGCCTTCCTATGTCGCTTGCCTGCGGCCTTCTGCAAGCGTTCTTCGAGGACCTTGTTCCCTATGATGGACTCAAACAAGGTGTACACCATCTTCCCTACCAGCCAGACTCGCGAGACATCCTTGAGGGCCTGCATGCATGTTCGTAACCTGTCCTGGGTCACCTGTTGGATCGACGGGACAGGCGACCGCATCTGGTAGACGTGCATGATGAGGGCAGAGAACAAGCTGTATACAACAAACGCCGGGCAGAATCGTAGTTCGCCGTGAGCTGCAAGATTCTCGATAATGGAGGTGATCATGGCCGCTGCCTGGAACGCGATGTTCCGCGATGGATATGGAGAATCGTCAGGAAAACGACTTCCACCGTTAGGAGGCATGTGTGCCCTGTGTAACAGACACAAGGTTGTGTAGTAGTTCGAGTGAAGCAAGGCAGACCAGAAGTGGTGTCGGGCAACCTCCCAGTACACGATCTTGGGGCAGTTCTGAAGCCAATCCGCGAGAGCCATATCGCTGTGCGTCAGGTCGATCGCGTTACGCTGCCGACCTTTGGAGGCCACCGAGTACTGCTGTGAGAGCACCAGGCCCATGATCTCGCAGAGTTTGACGTATTGCATGAAAAACTGTACGTGTATCGGATCTGGAGGGTATTCGCTGTTACGGTCGCCGTCGTCCTCGATGAAGTCGTCTTCCGTGAGCATCTCGACATCCGAATCGTCTAGATTGATGTGTACGGGCCGACCAAGGGCGACAGCAACGGATCTGTCTCGTGTGAATAGAGTCCACCAGATTCTTTTCCATAGTCTCTTGTCGGAGCGGCTCAGCTGCGATTGCTCAACGCTTCTATGCATTCCAGAACCCTGGGCGACAATTGTAGCGACTCTGCTCCAATAAAACACGTTCTTGGTGACGTCTTCCGGCCCTTCCCAATACCAGCCCATCAGCAATAATGACTGCACAATGGTCACCCGATCATCTTCGTAGTTGGCATCATACAAAGCTTTGGCTCTCTTGTAAAAGGTCAGAGCAGCAGGGGTTGTGGAGCCGTTAGCGTCCATTAACTGCTGGTTCGTACAGACTCGGGAGCCGGCCAGCAGCACAGCCTGTAGTAGCAAGAGGGAGGGCGGATTTTTGGGATCGCGATATTGTCGCATGAAACGGGTGCGATTGATGACCGGAACAATCGGGTGTATCCATTTGAAATAAGAATCAATGAGTTCGTCGCATAGTGCTCTCGGTGGCAGTAGGAAGGCACCGCGCTGGTGGAGGATGTCGATTTCGACGTTATCCAGCTCGGTAAGGCGGGCTCTGGATCCCCTAACATTTTCGGGCAAAGGATAGTGGACGACGTCTGATGAGCCTTGGCGATCGTGAACGAGCAACGTCAGGTTGGACGATTCCCCGAGATACGCGACTCTACCGGCATCCGTGATGGGGGCCCTTGTGAATTTGGGTTTCATTACTAGGTTGAGATAGGTGCCACTGTCAACCTCCTCTTTTCGGGCTTGCGACTCGGTATAGTTGGACGATGGTGTCCCATCTGTGGTGTGATAGACGGCGGGTGTTCGCGGCGGAAATGTTCCAGGGCCAGGGGCAGAGATACTGGGAGCTCTCGGTGAACGATCATCGGCAGTATCTCCTTTCTCGCTGGAGCGCACCTCAGTTAGCCCAGAAATGGAGGTATGTGGAAACGGCGAAGCTGAGGCAGACCTGTCCGAGTCCTTGTTCGTTCCGGCATTTGTCGTCTTTTTGCGCTTGGGTGTCGGAATCCGACATTCGATTTGAAAGGCGACACAGTTCGTGCAGGGCACGCCTAGGCTCGCGGCATCGCATCGGACCTAAGAGGTGTCAAGAAACGACACTTGGTGAGGAGACTCGGTTGAGGGAGGAGGGGTGTAGAGAAGGATGAGATAGAGGCAGAGGAAGCCGGGTCACAGATTGCGTAACCGGGAAGGAGGGGCAAAAGACTGGGAAAGCGCATTCGTACCTTGCGGGCGTGGCATGTCTGTGTATCGAAAGGCCAATAGTCAGCTTTGGTTCGGATCGAGACAGGTCAGAATGATGTGGTGGGTGATGGGATTTCGCAGTGCAACAGCGCAACGCGGCGGCGCGCGAGTAGAGATGCCTCGGCACAAAGTGGGCAGAGGGGCCTCGGAATGGCGGGCGCGGCCAAGATAAAGGTGGGAGACTACGTACCTCGCACGCTCTGGAAGCTCGTTGCCTTTTTTATTCAAAATACGTCAGCAAACACGTTGAATTGATTCCGATTACGACGACGGTAAGTGTCGAGAGGAATCACCGGGGCGGAGGACGTTGGTGGTGAAGGACGAACCTGCGAAAACTCAAGTGGTTCGCCGCGGCGGCGGCGGCGGCAGCAGCAGTAGCAGCAGCAGCAGCAGAGCTACCTTGGGCATTGGGGCTCGTATTGGCGGCATTGGAACTTCCCCCGGCGCTCTGGGATGGCGATTCAGACTTTTGCGGTGGTTGCGGCTGTTGTTGCGGTGGTTGCGGCTGCTGGGCCGACTGGTCGGTGGATGGCATGTCGACATCCATGGGCGACCGTGAAGCGGGGGCTGCGACGAAGTCGTGAGAGTAGTGGTGAAGATATTCGTCGACGAATTTCTCTGGCCGAATAGTAGTAATAGGAGGAGGGCCACCAGGGGAGAACAGACGTGGTGGTAGTGGCAGTGGCAGAGGCAGAGGCAGAGGTGCTCGCTCTGGAGGCGGCCCAGGCGCAACGTCTATCTGTGTCTCTGGGTCTGGCGCTGGCGCTGGCGGAGGGTACGGAAGCTGGTGTTGGTAATAGTGGTAGCTTTGCTGGCGGGTCCCGGCTGGGTAAGAGTGCTGTTGCTGATGTCGCTGATGTGTGTGAGGGTTGTTCAGGTGGCGTGAATGCGGGTGCGGGTGCGGATGCGGGTGGAGGGGGGGTGGAATCAGCGAGGAGGAGTGCAGTGTTCCCCCTGATGAAGCTGCGAGGATGGAACGGGAGCGGGAGCTGGAACTGGTGGAATCGGTGGAACAGGCGTTGATGCTGGCGCTGGTGCTGGTACTGCTGGGGCTGGATGTGGATGAAATGGAATTCAGCAAGTGCACGGCTACTGACGCTCCTGCTCCTGCCGTTGGACCCAGCAAGGGTAAGAGTGGGTCAGTCGCTACTAGAGCACGACATGGATCAAAACTAGCACTTGGTAATGTGAATGCAAATGCAGATCCCGATGCTGATACCGATGCACCACGACTGACTTCTTCTCCTGCGTTGAAGATTATTTCCGGGCTGCCTGCGTTCAATAGATGCCGCTTGTGCTGTTTCTCTTGATGGTGCTGTTGGAGCGGGAAGAGCACTGACGCTACAGTGGTCTCGTCTTGCTGCAGACCGAGAAGGGCGTTGTAACTGTTCTCGATTACAACCCGGGTCTCACCCGCGCTCACATCGGGGACTGGTACGTCAAATTCAAGGCCTTCGTTGATGTCGGCACCAAGGTCCAGGCTGAAAGCGAAGTTCAAGTCGACGTCGCCGTCAACGTGTCGGTGAGGATTGCCGTTGTTGCTGCTAACGCTGTTGGTGATGTTGTTGTATATTGGGTCCAGCTTTGGACCGAGACCATTACCACCTCCTAGATATCCTGATCCGATACGGCTTTCTTGTGAAAGGCGCCTCTCCGGGTTCTGCTGGCGCTTTTCTTCCTCTTTCAGTGACAACGCTCCTGCAAACTCGACTTGCCCGTCCGCAAGATTCGGCACGTTTGGCCACTGGAACCCAACCATCCAATTTCGCGCCTCAGGAGACAGCTGACCTCCTGCTGTTGATTGTATCGATACGTGTCTTGGGTTGAGTTACGTCTTGAGGTTGGCGGGTTAATGCAGTGGCTGCATCGCGGAAACTAGTCAGTAATCTTGTGTTCTGCTTCATACAAAAAG
Source organism: Colletotrichum coccodes (assembly GCA_020466075.1). Taxonomy (NCBI): domain Eukaryota; kingdom Fungi; phylum Ascomycota; class Sordariomycetes; order Glomerellales; family Glomerellaceae; genus Colletotrichum; species Colletotrichum coccodes. The sequence continues at coordinate 24,315 of JAIMZG010000966.1, forward strand.
GCACCGTCGCCGAATGAGAAGAACATCAGGGATCTGATTGTGCCTGTTGAGATACCCGCAGATATGTGCCAGTTCGCCGCTGCCGGGTTGCCTCTCGAACAACCTTCTTACATCACTAAGCTGGCTTGCCACCGTAGCACAGAAAAGGCAATTAGCTTTGGCTTTCTATCATCAAGCCCTTGGCGTTTCTCTTGCTTGATGCCGCCTGATCCCAGGTTCAACGTTGTGTACGGCCCACTGTTGTGGTATGCACTGTACTTTCCCGGCGCTCACTCGCCGATTCCGGCGTTCTCGTAGCCGTCTCCCGTGTAAATAAGGTAAGCTTTCCCGCCTTGGACAAGGATGGGCTGACTGGGATCAGAGACGCTGGAATACGCACGGGTGCGAGAGGGTGTCCGTCAGCCGTCTGGTCCTTGCTTCGTTCCCTCGAATATTGGCTCTAGATGTGGCTCGAATGTTGCCCGGCTGAGGACTGGGCCAAAACCAACTGCCGCCGTTTTGCTCGTCGTTCAGGGCGATTCGTGTATGTTTTTACTTTTGGAACGCCTGGCCTCTTGTTCCGGGCTTCATGGGAACCACGCTGCTCTGGAAAGAGCGAGTGTGTCCTATTATAGGCGGGAGTACCAGTGACGCTGGCTTAACATACACCCAGCTCCATGAACGGCCTATAAGAGAATCACCCTGTATCAGTTCTTAGCACGTACTTCCAGCGTGACCAGGACCAGGCTCTGCCTATGCCGCCACCTATGGCTAGCCTCCTTATTCCCCTTGCCTGTTGACGCCGAGATCATGGTCTCGTGGATGAGTGTGGCATCCTAGGTGACTTTCACCCCAAAGACGTTGGAAAAAAAAAGCCACCAACGTCGGCTTGGCAAGCATGTGAGATTTCTCAACGGCGATGCTGGCAGGATTGCATCCCCTCCCCCACCAACATCCCCGTGCCGGCTCCCGGCGGAGATGCACAAGGCATGCCAATGTGAGGAACGTATCAACGGTGAAGAACAAATAGTCTGCCAGGGGGCATCTGGATGTGAGGCAGTGTTTATGACCATGTATGCCAGTGCCAGTCATCGAGAATCCCATACGCGCCAGTGACCGCCAAGACATGCGTCCATCCATATCGGGGAAAACAGTGAACCCGCCCCTTCCGCTTGTCCCCCGCCAGCCGTCATCCCCTCTAACAGTGCCTTTTTGCCCCCTCCTATTTGATAAAGGTTGGGCCGCAGCACACCGGATCTGGGGTACCGGTAATAGGAGATGAATGGCGGTTGGGTTGGTCAGGGTGCAGATGCAGGCGCAGGTGCAAGAGTCCACTCAGCGTCCAGCTTGGATGTGTGGTTGCGGGAAAGAACAGGAACTGACTAGAATGCGGCACGGTATGGATCAGGACGAGGCACGGGCAAGAAGGGCGCAGTCAGGTCGAGAGGTAAGTCGAGAGTTGGAAGTGTCGTTGTCATGGTCGGGGGGTATGGATCGGGGGTATGTTCCGAAACGGGTTGGTTTGCGCATGCGTTTCCTTTTTAGGTAAAGGCGACGCCGTGCCTCGACATGGATTTTTAATTTTGAAGTGTCCTGGGAGCCCAGGATGCTGCCGAGAAAAGCATATGATCACGCCTGGATGCTCCAGGTTAGGTTGTCCTGGGCCGTCCAGTGCTATAATGCTGTCTTCCTCGAGAGTGGGCAACGTCTTGCGCGACGCGTACCCGTGGTCAAATCGACAACATTGGAGGGGACACACGAAGAAGTGACGGGCTCATAGCTCACCCGGCCGTTTCCGACAGCCGGATACCATTTTCCTGGTCATGGAAGAGCATCCAGTGTCAGCACACCACTTGGGCGAGGTTGGATATGACAAGACGGTGGTGAGACGGTGCGGCGCACAACAGCTTTTTCTGGGGTATAAGAAACCCGTTACAACACTTTGGGGGAAATCGAGTGTAAGATTGCGCATCGATATTTCCGCACGCGCGGAACCCGAGGAGTGAATGACTTGAAGTTGGCTGGGATGTCAGCTCTAAGGTAAGGTAGTCGAACTGGCCAATGGTGCCAAGTGCCTCTGCATAAGATGGGCATTAGACGTCGGTCGCGGCGTGTTGCACATTGCGGATGTCTACCCAGGCCGGTGGATTTGATGGTGTTGGCATTTTGGGATGGTCAAGTGAAATGGATGGAGTCGTGAAAGTCTGGCAGGAACGGTCTGGTAAATAATTCCCCTCAAAGACCACCAGCGTGACGCATACCGTCTTGGTGTCTTATGGTGGAATGATGCGGCAATAGGTGCAGGGTCCAAGGCTAAAGCTTGATGGAAGGAGGTGCAACAGGGCTTCTCAAGGTAAGGGAGGGTAAGAAGGTAGGTATCCATTAATTACTTACGGTCCTTGACTTTCGATACTCGAACTTATTTCCTTTCTTCACTCACCCTCCCTTACTTTGCCCACCTTTGCTCACTCTCCGGAATAAACGTTTCTAGCCCACCTACCTAAACTCAACCGGAGTGCCCCATACCCAAGAGAATGAGACGCTTCGTAACACGGGCTTCCGATTGTTTGGCGCACCGCTCCAACTTCCCGGGTTGGTTTCCTCATCATCCTCAGCCACAGCGCATCATCTGGCACCTCGCCACTTTGATCGCATTTCAATGAGATATGGCGACTGTTGCGCCAGCCTTACGCTCCCCTCTGTCTCTCAATTGGCCCCGGAGTTGCCCTCCTTGCTTGGAGAATCGCAGGACGATAGTCTGGGGAAGCGAATATGCACATTCCCCATACCTTACCTAGTCATAAACGTCACTATCGAGTATGCAGAGCACTTGATACTCATCTTTCACTTCTTGGACGTTGTATGTCATCATGCCACACCAGCCGGCGAACCTGCACACTCAGGGAAACATAACCAAGTCCCTGCAACGCACCGCGCCTCATCGACCCCTCACCGCGCTTCCAATTCGATGCATGCGCCGGCACACCGATTCCGACCAACACTGTATATCCATTGGGCTTCACAAGTCTGGACTCACTGTTCCCATGGCAGCTTCTTCAAAATGATGTCGAGGCATTACCATCGTAGGACACACTAACTAAAACAAGGCCTGATCGATAGTATGAAATAGATATCGGCGCCAGTAGGGATAAGCGCAGAAACATGGTGAGGGTCGAACAACTGGAATATGGGACCAAGTCATTGTCGAGGTGGATTGCTAACTTAGCTATCCCATCAAATCACTGTTGTAAGGTTTAGGTAGAAGAACTATGGCTGCCCGCTGGGTTGGGCCTCATATTATAACGGGACGCCGACTTATATACATTAGGATTCGCCATGTCAGAGCTATGGTCCGCTATGGGTTGGCGACGGCCAAAGATGTCTTGCCGTTGGCAGTTGTGTCTTTAGTGGTACTAGATGCCACCGTCTCGTTCTCTCCGCCTCTGACTTGCGACCCCTCGACCTCGATACCGCCAATGAACAATGCACTGACTCCCTCAAGGGCGGCCACAAAGACACAAAGCAGACTCGCGATAACAAAATGGCTAATGGTGGAGCCGATTTCCAACCACGAGCCCTCGTCCTTCACCACCCAGAAGAAGTAGAGGGTGAGAACGTCGCTAATGGCCATGACAACCATGAAGAGTGAAGACGGTGCCACGCCCAGCCTGACGTTCAGGATTCCGAGGTTCGCCGATATGAGGGCGAAGGGGATCATGAGCTTGAGTATGAGTAGTGCCCCCTGGGAAAAGGGGTCAAAGATAGGGACTAGCCGGTACACGCTGTCCAAGCTGAAGGACGAGACTGAAGCCACGTTGCCTGTGCTGAAGAAGGCCGACTGCAGCAGAACGAAGAAGAACAACGAAACTCGCGCGTCAGCGAGCGTCAAGGCTCTGAAAGCTGACTGAGACTCATCCGGCTTCTTGTTGGCAGTGCCGTTAGGTTGGAAGCGTCGCTCCTCTGTAGAGGTTTTGTTGAACACGAAAACGCGATGTTCTAGACCAACCCAAGCGACTAGCAGAATGCTGAAAGCCACATAAAAAAGACCTTCGTAGGAGATGGTTAAGATGACGAACGTCGGCGCGCAGGTCAAAAACATAGTCATCAGACGGTGCATGTAGTGATTGTTGGGCTGAAGGCGATGAGCCAGCGGCATGAGCAACGAAACAACTGCATGTGGTTAGCACTGCCGGAACGTGTCAAGTTATCCTTGATATTCACCTAGAACAATCCAGCCAACCACCTGGTTACCACGAGGGAGCCCCAGTTTCGCCTGAAGAGACAAAGTACTGGACCGAGTAACTACGATTGCGAGCAAAATGAGACCAACCTGCCATAGCCGTGTCAGTTGCAACGCAGAACTGTAAAGAAGTATATGATTACCTGGACACCGGTCAAAGCCCTGGCTGTAGGCAGAGCTGGCCTTGCGAGGAGCTTGTCTTCCCAGACAAGATATGCCAGACCGATGGCCGCCATAACAATTCCGCCGGCCACACTGCGATGGGTAAGCCTATGGATACTCGTAGGGCGAGACAGCTCAAACATACATAAGAGGAACGTCTTCGGATTTCATGGCTGGAAGCAATGTGAAAGCACTCATGACGAGGCATGATAAGAACCAAGCAAACGAAAGCACCCTGTTCGCCTGCAAGAACCTCAAGCCATATGTCATAGGCCAGAATGCCGCGAAGACATAAATGACGGTCAAGATCTCACGATGGATGTATCCCAGAGCCTGGGCTATGTTAGCAACGTCAAAGCGGTCAAAAGCGAGGGCTATCTCACCAGAGAGACAATAATACCGATGTAAACCACGACATTCAGCAGGAACGAGACCACACTACCTCCGGTCTTGATGTGTCCGAAAAGTGCCTGGCGCCCTTCAACAAGCGAATGGCGTCGAGCCCATACTTCCTCCCAAAAGACCACAGGGAAGAAACCGTACGCATAATAGGTGGCCGGGGACTTGGAAATGATGAAAGACGCGTACAAGGCTGCGAGTACTGATGTGGACACTGTCGTGCCCACGGTCGTACGGGAAGGGGGATGGCTGCCTCGCAGAACATGCAAGCCGATAACGACAGTAAGCGCAAATGCCATCCAACCAAGATAACCAACCGTGATCAATGTGCGGAGAAAGAGCCAGTCGTATGTCTGGAGATACCTCAATCCCTCCAATGCAATCTTCACAAGAGCAGCGGATTCTTCAATGGCCTCCTCGTAGTTTCCAGCGTCGACTAGGCGCTGGATGTCACCTATTCGGCGCTCAGGGGTAAGACCCTCGTCGCTCAAGAGCCGGAACGGTCGATAGCGCAGCTCCGTAGCCTTCTTCCGTTCTTCCTTGACCCTGTACATTTCAAGAATCTCGCGGGCGTTGACGAGTGCAGCGTGCGCCTTTTCCTCAATGCTCGACGAAACGTACGACAGGGGGAGCTCGCCGACAGAGTTGGCGGGGAACTCCACACCGACCAAGTAGGCCATCAGGGCTGCAATGTCAGCTTGTGCCACATCGTGTCTTTTGACATGATCAAGGTGCCAATCAGAGGAATACTCGTCGTGCCCAGGAGCAACTGAGTCAGATGATAGCACTGGCGGTGCGATGCCAGAGCCCCAAGTGATCAAGGGCGTGCGGGTATTGTTCGGGTGGCCATCGCCATGGCTTCCCCAGTCACTCATGCCGTGGTCCGCAGTGAAAACGAAAGCGGTCCGGTCATCGGCGTAGAACTTCTCGATGAGCGCTGATATTTCCTTGACGCCTTGGTCGACAACTTTGATATTATTGAGATATTCCTTCGAGTACGGCCGGTACGAATGACCGTTGGTATCTAAACCAAGGAGATGGAGGAAGAAGACCACCTTGTCTTGACGCAGGGCAGCGTCAAGGGTCTCGTTCTTGGCCGCCTCGGCAAAAAGTTCCTTGACGTGGTCAAAGACCCAATAGTCCAGTTGCAGAGCATCCTGACTGAAATCCTCAAATTCGTGACCGTAGGTATAAGAATCGACACGACCGGGAACAGCGCCTTGCTCGAACATGGGCAGGATGTCCGGAGAACCCCAGCTCCAGGTGTGCCGGCTTCGGTTGAAGACGCTGTCGAAGTTGACCGGGTTGAGCTTCCAGCCAGTCGCGACGGCCGAGACATCCTCGTAGAGGCCGGCAATGAGAGCAACATGGCCAGGGCGGGACTCGGTGGGCACGCGCGTATGCGACACCCCGAAGGTACCGTGCTCTAAGACGCGGGATCGAAGGAAAGGGGCTAGTGGGCGCGGGGTCAGGTCGTCCTCGGACTCGGGGTACGGTTCTGGGAAGGACTGAAAGGCCTTGTCGGCTCGCAATCCGTCTCCTAGGTTGCATTGTTAGGAGCTTGCTCGAATGTTCGCCCATGGGGTTTGGGGAGCAGGATGGGCGCATACCAACGAAGAGAACCAGACGATCAGCAGGGGCCTTAGCATGGTCGCGTCGGTCGATCTGGACAAGTCTCATGCCCGAAACGATTGGACTGACAAAGTAGATGTCGAAAATGGAGTAGATATAGACGAGGTGGAAGACGACGGCGACGGCCAGAAAGCCGGCGCGCGGGGAGACAGCCATTACGGGCAGAGTAGCGAAGAGGAGCTTCTTCTAGTGCTATTCTGTCCTTGACCCTTGCCGAGTCTAGGAGTCGCGCTGTCGCTTCTCTCAAGCACCTCGATAGATGTAGTTGTAGCCGAATTACGGATGGTCCAGGGAGGAATATGTAGGGCTGGCCGTGTTATATAGGTGATTCGGCTCGTGCGCCCAAGTCGTCTCGCAAAATGGCCGGATTGAATGAGTGAAGAGAAAAGGGGACCAGGAGATTCTGCGCAAGGGAGTGGAGGCGCAATCATCTCACGGCGTAACGCATTGCTCCTGGGGGCTATTGATGATGCGCAGCGCTTTATTTCCTTTATTTTTATTTTATGTTTTTGCCCTTGGGGATTGGGAATCAACAGTCCCGTTCAGTCCAGCGCAGTCCAAGTGTAGTCCACGTTCAATTCGGCCCGCTTGTTGCGTCGACGCGGAAATTATGTGTCTCTTCGCGACACGTCGACAACCCGCAATGCACCAATTTTGGAGGTGCAGGGGTCCAAGGTCAAGGGAACCACTTGGATATTTAAGAGCCCCATGTCGTGGCGCGGGAGCGGCTGTATGTAACTATCGGGGGCTTCTTCGAGACTCTAATCCTGGACATAACGTTTGTATGCGTAGCGGCAGTAATGGGCTGCGTTGTCACCGCTCCATTAAAGTCTTATTTGGTATACCTGTTCTTTAACCCCCCCCCCCTATCAAATGTAGCTTCCATGTCATCCTGGAAGCCAGAATGACATAATAGATATAGATTTGAAGACATCAAGGTGCCTATTGTGAGAGGTACCAAGCATGCTAGTTTTACCCATGACATTATTGTCAACGGCGCTAACTATCTCGACTAGTCTTGCTTGGAGTTTGTAGACGGGCTGACGAGGTACTTAAGAACCTCTTTGAACCAAACTTGATTACCAGCGTGTTGCGTGCCACAAGTGGTTTTTCGTGCGTCTTGCCGCGGTTATAGCTTACGTTCGCAGTGCCTCTACCTGAGTAAGGCGATTGATCCCGTGAACCATGGCTCGCAAACTACCTCCACTGCAAATGCCATGCATCATCGGAGTTGTAGTCGCTCAGGCTTGGCTGACGACCGAGCCAAGTCTTCGGCGAAGTCTATACGCCCAAGCAATGTCCAACAAACGGAGTCTCCAGGGGTATCGTATCGACTAATTCAAACGCTTCCCTCTCGCCACACCTAGCTTCTGCTCCAACATGGGCAGCCGTCCATCTCGCGAGGATTAATCGATACGCTCTGTTAAAGACTTGACCACACGCGCATAAAATTTTGCGGCATGCGGCCGAGGGAACGTAATCTCATCAACCAGGAAGTCGGGGAGCATGTCGATTAAGTCGCGGTCCCGGTTGGAGTCCAGCTGTGGCTTGTACGTGAAGTGTGCTTCTTCGTAGTTCTCGCCCGAGCTCTCGCTCTCGACTTCGAGCTTGAAATGAAGTGCTTGGGCGCAATTAGTATGAAGAGGCCAAAATCAAGATACTACTGCCATGGGAGAGCACTTACTTCCGTTTCTTCCCGTCTGTATGCAGTCAAAGACCTGACCGGCCGAGTCGCGCTTCGTTACTCTGACAATCAGCCCGGTCAAATCTCCATAAAGGTCCTCCTTCAGCTGCCCCGTTTGCACTGCATCTGAGCTAGCGATAGCTCGAGCAGCAGCGCTACCCCCCTTGACAGCACTACCGGGAACCACCTTGGCACTTGCTGCAGCTTCGGCGGACCTGCTCGCAGCTAACCTTGTCGATAATGTCTTGATTTCTTGCTTCGCCTCGGCCAGAGATGTGGTCAGTGTCGCCACTTTCGCCCCCATTTCCTCGAGTTGCTTCTTGTGCTGCTGTCCTGTCTTTGCAAAATCCCGTTGCACGGCGAGATCGGCCTTGAGATGGCTTATGAGTTCACTCGCAGCTTGGAATTGTCAGCTTTCCGCCCTTCATGATTTAATTTTGACACTCACTGTTCGCCCGTTCCTCGTTCTCCCTTTTGAGATTGTCAAAATTACGCTCGGCTGCATTGACCCCGATGTCTCGAAGCTCACGGTATTTCGCCTCAAGGTTATCGTATTTTCTTGTTATCTCGCCCAACCGCCGCCGCAGTTGAGCCTCGCCGGCTTCCACATCTAAGCTCCCCCGGGCTCGATTGGTGCGGTGGGCGGGCTGTCTTGGTGCCGGCAGGTCCTCGAACTGGTCATCGATTTCCGTATCAACATCCATACCCTCATGAGGCTGTGTCTCTGGGATTTCCGAGTCTTCATTTCGTGTCGACTTGGTCGCCGGGCGGCGCCCTCGCGTGACCAGCGGCGCGGCGAGCTTCTCGGCGGAATCTGGTACCTCTTCTACGTTACTCATGACTGCAGTTGCAGCTTTCGGGCGTCCTCTGGGCTTGGCGACGCTAGTCTTCGCCGAAGACACAACCTCCTTCTGTGCTTCGGCCATGTCCTCGTCCGCTTCTTCCTCCTTCGCTACTGCTTTGCGCCCTCTCTTTGAAGCCTTGCCCTCGGCCTGGCTTGATGTGTCAACGACATCATCGTCCTTTGCCTTGCTGGCTGCGTCTGCGAGCTTGCTGTTCGTGCGATGTTTCGTTGATCGTTGCGCTGGCTTCGTGACTTTGTTTGCAACCGGAGGTCTGCCTCTAGCTTTCTTCGCCGGCGGCATCTTGTATGATTTGGACGTGTTATCGCTGCCAGTCTTTCCGCCGAGACCGGATAGTTCGTCGGAATCCGATCCCGCCAATGCCAGCAACTTGGATGAACGAGCAGCACGCGACATTCGCGCCGCAAGATGTTGTGGTGGGCAGGACTAGTCGGCGCAAGTACGGAAGTGGAGAGTGTTCGGGATCGGGCACGCGACTGAGAGGATAATCCGTATCGCGCGGGAGTGAGTGGGTTGTGAATCGTAGGTCTTTGGCTACTGCTAGACGTGAAACAGGGTGAGCCCCGTACGTCCAGGAATGAATTCTTTGTGCGATGCACCTCTTGATGGAGTTTCGAGCGAAAGCTTGCGTTGATTATGATACCGAATGAGATGTACAGGAGGGGAGGGGCTTGCTTCTGCGCAATGAAGGGGAGTATTTACAGGCACTTTACGACGAAAAAGTAAACAAATGGCCCAGCAGCAACCCCTAGGACCTGGACAGGGTCGACCTCACCTCAGGTTACCAGATCCCCGGTCGAACCGTGTGGCCAGTGCGCTTCTGTGGCGGTGCGCATGTCGATCAACGCCTGGTGGCCATCTGCATGTGGCCTGGATTTTCCCCTCAAGGTCGCAGTGGACTCGTACCGGGGGTGGCGTTAAGTCGGGGCCACGTCTCGCCCGCCATCCGTCCTTCCATCCGAATGCGCCCTACGAAGCCACTGCACAATCTTTTCTTGCCGACGCACGACCTGAAGACGAATTCCTTCTCCTGGCTGCGGGAAGAAGTGGACGCGAAACCCGCACACTATTATATCGACCAGCTATCGCGACGCGTGACATTTTAGGCTGCTTCGACCGTTCCCTGCCGGCCTATTGCCGCAGCCGCCAACACTGATGACGGGCGACCTCGACCGCTGGCTGGGCTCCGTTGGAAAGCTCCTCGGCATGGGTGAACGAAAGAAGGGTCTGGGCGATTTTGCCATGGACTTGTTGTTGGTGGCTGGTATGGTAAGCGGACTGTTCCATCACGGTGGTCGAGGTGCTCTGAAGACTAACCCACAGCTTCGCAGATGGCAACCGGTGTATACCTCGCAAGGAACTTTCTGTCATCTCTCACCAACACCCTTGCCGACCCTGACCGAGAGAAGCACGAGCAAGCGCGATTGCAAGCCAAGGCCCACCTGGAGCGCTTGCGCAAAGGCAAAAATGCTGAGGAATCTGGCCAAGACCCGTCGGACGACAGCAACGCATCTCGTCGCGGGCCGAAACCGGAAGAACTGGTGTTGAATGAATATGAGAACCTCATCGCTCTCGAGATGGTAGCTCCGGAGGATATACCCATTGGGTTCTCTGGTAAGCGGCATACGCCCTGGCACAGCACACAAGGCCCAAGGTCTCGCTAACGAGGCATGACAAGACATTGGCGGCTTGGAGGATATTATTGACGAGCTCAAAGAGTCTGTCATTTATCCCCTTACCATGCCGCACTTGTACTCTCATGCGGCGCCGCTTCTGTCCGCACCGTCTGGTGTATTATTGTATGGCCCTCCTGGATGCGGCAAGACCATGTTGGCCAAGGCGGTCGCCCGCGAGAGTGGCGCATCTTTTATCAACCTCCACATTTCTACAGTGACCGAAAATGGTATGGCGACTCGAATAAGTTGGTTCGGGCAGTGTTCTCGCTAGCTCGCAAGATGCAGCCCGCCATTATCTTCATTGATGAAATTGATGCGGTTTTGGGTACGAGAAGGAGCGGTGAGCATGAGGCCAGCGGAATGGTCAAGGCAGAGTAAGTCGGACTTAGCACCGAGTACTGTTTCGTTGACTGACGAACTAGGTTCATGACCTTGTGGGATGGTTTGACATCGTCAAACTCTTCAGGCATGCCTGCAAGGATTGTTGTTCTTGGTGCCACAAACAGGATACATGATATTGACGAGGCCATTCTTAGACGAATGCCTAAGAAGTTTCCGGTCTCTCTGCCGAGCAAAGAGCAGAGGCGGCGGATCCTTCAGCTGATTCTCAAGGACACAAAGACTGATCCGGAATTCAGCCTGGAATACATCACCAAAGTCACTGCTGGCATGTCGGGCAGCGATATTAAGGAAGCATGCCGGGATGCTGCTATGGCACCAGTCCGTGAATACATGCGAGAGCACCGAGCAAGTGGCAATTCCATGTCTAGCATTACACCGGAGCACTTTCGGGGAATACGGACTGAAGACTTCTTTGGAAGAAAAGGCGGAGGTCAGATCCTGATGGACAACCATGCAAAGCATTCGGGAAAGGCTTCAGGAACATCAGCAACCGACGAGTACGAGGATATCGTCGAGGAACTGGGCTAAGGTACGTCTAGCGTGTTCAGCAGGTGGTGGATTGTTTGCGCGTCAACACGCCTTGGAGGGATGTATTTGTTCGGCGGCATTAGAAACATTTTATGTAGATGATTACCTGGGAATTGGGTGGTCTTTGATGACGGATATACACGGCAAAGGCCACGCTTGAAGCATCTTGGATTGGCACCTCTTGTACAACCAGTACCCTGATACGTGCCAAGTACAAATTTTGGACATAGAGGTGCCTCTCAGTCCGATGGCAAGTCATATCCAATTGTTGGTTAGCAGGTTGTACGAATATCTATCCCTCCAGCTACCTCAACTCTGCCTTGGCTATCTTGGTTGGTGACGCTTGCTCATTTCGGGCACCCATCACTACGGGGTTGTTGAGACGCGCCATCCCCATTGACAACCGATGACTCCCCAAGAAGACAGGGCAACAGGCAAATGCAGCATATGCCGTCCGCTGTTGGCCCTAGCATCTCGGACTGGCAGCCCTGGTCCTGCATTAGGTGCTGGGGTGCATTGACCATTCTTAGCGCCGCTCATCGCCTCCGCGCCCTTGTTCAGGGTTTATGCCGCCCCGCCATCGCCGACTTTCGGGGACGCTGGACACACCGACAAATCACGTCATCAGTGGTGCCCCACAACAGTTGTTGTCAGTGGTGTTGGAGTCACACACTCCCGTCTCCCCAAAAGCCCGTCGTCGGTTCCCCTTCGACGTCGCTGTAAAACTTTCTCCTGCACACCTACAAGACTTCATCAGCTCTTTTCGCCTTCCCCGTCAACCACCTGCTTCAATCGAGTACGCCGGTGCTGCGTTTGGACAATTGACTTGCTGAGCAATTCAGTCTGTCCGCGGCGAGAAGTCTGGCTCTTTCCGAGACCAGCGGTAGTACTGTACTCGATCCGTCAAGCCTCCTGGAACCTCTGTTTCCGCTTCCTCGTCCCTTCGACCATTAATTGCGACGGTTTACAGATATTGTCTGTGTAACACCATTTCGCCAATTCGATAGTTGAGGATAGCCTCAATCATCTGTCGCTTTCAATCAGATAGGCCGGCAGTTACCACGTTTCGCTACCCCGCCATCGCTGCGACTTATCTATCTCACCATGTCTACACCGCCTAACAACGGAGCTGCGGCCAAGTCCAGTAACCCCCTCAAACGGGTTGACCTCGATGGGCACGATCTTCCTCCTTCTCCTGCACCGTCCAGTCCTCGCAATGGCCGTCGCCGATATGCTCTCGCCACTGAGCTGGTCTACACTGACAGTAATGACCAGTATGGCGCCTCGAGCATTCCTATCTACCAGTCCGCAACCTTCAAGCAAACCTCTGCTACCGGTGGCAATGAGTACGACTACACTAGGTCCGGGAACCCGACCCGCACTCACCTCGAGCGCCATCTGGCTAAGATCATGAACGCCACCAGAGCCCTCGCTGTTGGTTCCGGCATGGGTGCCTTGGATGTCATCACTCGCCTGTTGCGCCCTGGTGACGAGGTTGTCACTGGCAATGACCTGTATGGAGGCACCAACCGGCTGCTTGCGTATCTATCTTCCAACCAGGGCATTGTCGTTCATCATGTCGATACCACCGATGTGGAGAATGTTCGTCACGTCATCTCTGACAAGACCGCCATGGTCCTGCTGGAGACGCCGACGAATCCTCTTATCAAAATAGTCGACATCCCCACTATTGCCAAGCTCGTACACGACGCCAATGACAAAGCCTTGGTCATCGTGGATAACACGATGCTGTCGCCTATGCTCTTGAACCCTTTGGACATCGGCGCCGACATTGTGTACGAGTCGGGTACGAAGTATCTTTCTGGACACCACGATATCATGGCTGGCGTGATTGGCGTCAACGACTCGGCCATTGGGGATAAATTGTTCTTTACCATCAACGCCACTGGATGTGGTCTGTCGCCGAACGACTCGTTCCTCCTCATGAGAGGTATCAAGACGCTCGCCATCCGTATGGAGAAGCAGCAGGCCAACGCCCAGCAAATTGCTGAGTTTCTCGAATCCCATGGATTTAAGGTTCGGTATCCAGGACTCAGATCTCATCCTCAGTACGACCTGCACTGGTCCATGGCGCGTGGCGCCGGCGCCGTCCTGTCTTTTGAGACTGGCGACGCCGCTCTTTCAGAGAGGATTGTTGAAGCCGCTAAGCTGTATAGCATCAGCGTGAGCTTTGGCTGTGTGAACAGTCTAATTAGCATGCCTTGCCAGATGAGCCATGCCAGCATCGATGCCAAAACCCGGAAGGAGAGGCAGATGCCAGAGGACCTTATTCGGCTCTGCGTGGGCATTGAAGATGTTACGGACTTGATTGAGGATCTCTCTCGAGCTGTAAGTGGCCATCTGATTTCATAGCTCTGAATATCCAGCTAATGACTTGCGCAGCTCGTTCAGGCCGGAGCGGTCAACGTGACCTTGGACGGATTCCATGCGACCGAGTCCGTCCAGCAAGCCTAAGAGGTGTTCCCGGACACGGGATGATAACACCCGAGCTTGACTGCGCCCACCTTGTTGGTCGTATGTGTCATTAGTGGAAGAAACACTATATTTGCAGCGTGATCGTGCTTAGTTAGGCATTCTCGGATGCGTTCTGGGGGGAAAGCAGATGGGTGCGAAGAGGAAACAGAAAGAAAAAACCAGCCTTTATCACCCGGCTACAGACCTACATGGAGCTGCGTGAGGAGAATGTCACCAATTTTACCGCAATTTACACAGGTTCTTCAGAACGTAGAGCAACTACATGACTTTGTTGGCGCAGTAGTGGCGTTGCACATGCATTAAGGACGTGTGATTACATGACAAGCCGGGTGGCGCCTGATAGATGTAGCCATACCTAACCATTTACTCAGGTGTAGGGTGATATGGGATATGGGATATAATATTCATGATAATTAACTTAGATACCTACTTCACACTATGCTTCCCAATGGGCCCCTCCCGATGAACTCCGGCGTGCCATGAAAAAGGTTGATACAATCATGAGGATACAATTATGAGAAGTCGAAGCGATCTGGGAGGATAACTGGAGCTACCAGCGTCCAGGCATACATGGCATAGCAGACCCAGGCACTCACTATTTTAACCCAACTGGCCCAGTAGGATCGGCCAACGGGAGCGAAGTTGCCATCAGCGTTCTGGTCGTCATAGCTCTGGGTCAGCAAGGTAGCAATCCAAGTCGTAGCCAAGAAGAAGATAATGTGGAACACCGTGTAGTTGTATTGGGTCCTCGTGCGCTCGTCGTCGCCATGAGTGTTGCCGCCCACCTCGCTCTCGTCATCGGACAAAAGAGTATCCGCTGGCAGGCTACCCTCCTCGACAGCGCGGCGCAAGGCCTCGGCTCGCATCTGCTTGTGGGCATTGGGCTGCTGGGTGACGAGGTCGTGCTCGTCCTCCTCGGGAAGACGGATGCCGCCAGAGGAGCCAAGTCCGAGACTCTGTGTCGCAGCCCTTGTCGTAGTATACGCAATGGTGAGCATGGTAACAACAGCACCAATAACTACCGAAGTCGTCCGAGTGCCCTGGGCGCGAACCAGGGGGTTGCATTGCTTGTCGTCAGGCTCCATCGAGACGGCCGACATGGTAAGATAGGTGCAGTATACGGCCACCATAGCACCCTGGGCAAGCCCGGCCTTGGGGTTGTACTCCTGAATGGTGGGGTGAACTGAGATGAAAGAAATACCGATCCAGAGTAACAGGTTGATAGTAATGGCGGCCTGGTTCATGGAGCAGCCGGACCCGGCGAAGAAGATGTACTGGACGATGGTCATGGCGAGCGAAGCAAGGTACATGCCCAATGTGGAGCCGATGAGCACCGTCCGCCAGACCTTAGAGTCGGTTTCCTCAATCTGCTCGAGGCAGTATTCAGCCCAGTTATGTGCCAGATCTACGAGGAGGATGAGCCCGAGGATGAGAAACAACATGCCTCCGAAACGGGCAATGTATGCGCCATAGAACTGGAAGAACTCGTCGGGAATCAAGAAGGAGAGCACAACAAAAGCAAGCCAGACAATGACCTTGGGTCCCCAATATCCATTTTGTATGGCGGCGCGCGGGTTTTTTGAAGATGTGACCCCAAAGAGGAGGCCGGCGAAGATAAGATGGAAGAGGCCGAGAGCGAAGTTGAAGCGATGGACAGCCATCCAGCCATAACACTGGCCATTAGGACAATCAATCTTGACATAGTCGAGCATGAGATGTTCGAGCTTCTTGATGGCCCACGGAGTGAGCATTATCCAGGACAGGATGGAGTTAACGAGGAGGATAAGGGCGTAGCCGATACGCGTGGCGACACTGCGAGCAAAGTTAGTACTGCCTTAATTCGTGTGATACCGATAAGAACGCACCTGTTGCCGCATTTCCCGCAGGCACTGCACACGGCCGAGCACGTTGCCGCACCGCAGCAACTGGCAGCGAAGCCTATGACCTGTAAGGCATTAGCTGACAATGGCCCCAAAACGCTGGGAGTGAGTGTTCAAGAGATGAGGCAACATACCGTGCCCATGCTCGGCACCGCCATCAGCGGCAAAGATAGCAACGCACCCATGGCGCCGGTTGAGTATTGGAACTTGATCGATCGTATGCGACGTGTGGGAGGGTACGCGGGAATCGCAATGGGTCAGTGGGGGGCTTGGTTGTTGAGAGTGTCGTGATAATGATTGTCGTTGGGGCTGGGAAGAGATGGGAAGCTTTGTGCTTGCGTAGTCAACTCCAGCATGACCAATGAGAAATGGGATGGCCTGAGCAACTGATATTGGTTGCTCACGTGATATTACGCAATCATTCTTCTTAGAGCAACCCAAGTGGAGCCGGGGGGTTCTTGTGACGGCTACGGCTTCCCATCCGGGCCCGACCCCAGGTCTTACAGGGTTTATTCCCCGAAATCGGCCATCCGCCATCGGCATCTCTGCCCCGATTCCCGACATCCCTTACGGATACGCAACCCGTGAACCACCTGCCATTCTAAAGTACCCCGCTACTCCGTTCCTCACCCATTTTCGCTGCGAAGCATGAGTGCAGATTCGCAAGACCTCGATGGTTTCTCTATTCACCATTTATTTTATGCACAGTTGAAGCGCAACTAGCCCCATGCCAATGCATACGCGGGACATCGCGCCCAACGTGCTTGCCGGGGGGGGGGGTTCGGAAAAGCTTCATTCTGGCCAATATTCCCTCCAAGACACAGAGGGAAAAAGGTATTACTGTTATTGGCAGAACCGTCGTGTACGAGGTAGGAATGTTGTCAGAGTCCTCCATTGTCGCGTCTCGACATCGCTAGACTTTTATGCGTGTCTTGGGCACAGCATGGCTGTGCTGCCTGGTATGCAAAGCCTGTTATCGGTCGAACCTACATCTCCAGTTGCCTTCGGCATGCATGCTGCGAACCAGCGTTGCGCCATGTTATCGTTCCCTCCGAAGGGAGAGAGCAAGGATCAAGAATGGCTCCGATTACAAGTTACAAGGTTCCAACTGTCGACGTCGTAGCACAGCTAACAGGCACGCCTTTGATGAACGTCAAGCCTACTCCTCGGTTGAGAATGTTGCTCGAACTGGCTTTATGGGTTCGTTCGCAGTGACTTGGGCCTGCTTCCTGTTCTCCAAGGTGCAGCCCGATTAGTTCCCAACCGGGCAACAACTACGTTCCCTAGCGCTCCATGTATGGTGTCCTTGAATGAGGTCAAATGACCGAACCATACCATTTGTCGCACGAACCATCCTAATAAGATACAGAGCGGGACTACTGATTGGGCTGTCTTGCGCACAGTTATCGACATGAAGACATGCTAAGATGAGTCGGGTTGATGGCGCTCGACTGACTGCTGCGTATTAACACGTGTGAACCCGCAAAAGAGGTTTCAAGCCTATCAGGCGGCGAAGGCGGAAGCGCATGGGATTTCGGAATCTGGATCAAAAGCAGGGGGGAACGCTGAAGGGGGGACGGAGGCCCTGTCCAGTTGACACATGCACGCGCTACCTCGCACAACACGCCGCACACCCCCAAGCCAAGATGCCCAGAGATCATCGAATGTATTGGGTACGAAACCTTTTACGTAGCCTGTATGTAATATCTGCACCATCATTGGTACTTGTTACGTAGCGCATTAGCCTTTTCGGCAGCGAGCTTACGGCATCGCAGCTCCGACCAAGGAGCAAACAGGGGCCCCCAATTCTCTACCTTATTTCCCGTTACCTCCCTAGTAGGAGAATGGCCAATGTACACGTACATGTCATTCGTGATCCCCGTTCCGAAAGATAAGGAATCGGGCTTCGTCCCCTGTTTCTTTTCCCGTCCGTGAAGCTTCCCGCAGCCCTCGACAACCTCCGTTCTTCTTATCCCATCTCTTCCCACTGTCTACAACACAAATCCTCACTCGGATCTTCCTCGCGGTGTCTGTTCTTCATGTTTCATGCTATTGGCTTCGTCCCTATAGCTATGACCTTGGCGCCTCCGATAGTACACTGAACCAACCAACCCTACATTATCTCCAAACCGTCGCAAGAGCCTCTAGATCATCGCCGCCATCCCCGCAGATTGCTGATTGTCGCTATTGCCAGTCACCGACGATCGTTTGCTCTCCGCTTCCCGAAACTCGAAGCATGGTACCTTGAGAGGCTGCATTCCTGTTCCGACTCCGGGTCTACGGCAAACATGGCGAACCCACGGGAGGAACAGCTGCATCGCGCACGCCTTGTCGCCAGCGTCGCAGCTACCGTCATCTCTCTTGCTTGCGGCACCAACGTGAGTTGGCGCGATCGGATCCTTTCCCTTTCCAAAACCTACCATGCTTCCTGACTCGGAATCTTTTGCTAATATGCCGTCTTCCTGCAGTACGTTTATTCCGCATGGGCGCCTCAATTCGCTGAGCGATTGAAGCTCTCCTCAACCGAAACGAACGTAATTGGCCTCTCTGCCAACTTGGGGATGTACTCACTGGGAGTTCCCGTCGGCATGCTCGTCGACCATAAAGGGCCTCGTTCTGCAGTCATATTTGGCTCCGTCTTGCTAGCCTCGGGTACTTCCCTTTTCACATTGCCTACGATCGCGCCGCTGCCCCCGTTCCGTTGCTCTGCTTCTTTTCATACTTGACCGGGCTCGGTGGCTGTCTGGCCTTCGCAGCCGCCGTCAAGACATCTGCCTTGAACTGGCCGCATCACCGGGGCACTGCAACGGCATTTCCTCTGGCTGCTTTTGGCTTGAGTGCCTTCTTTTTTTCGACCTTTGGAACAATAATTTTCCCGGGAAACACCAGTGCCTTTTTGGCGCTGCTCTCATTTGGAACTTGCGGGTTGACTTTTCTCGGCTTCTTTTTCCTCCGCGTCTGGCCCCATGCCAACTACCACAGCGTGCCGGCTAGCGATGTTCTATCTGGCTCGCAGCAGCTTCGCCGTACGTCCTCTGAAGAAGCCAAGCCCAACCGCTCCGGTCATGGACACCGTGCCGTCTTGGCTGAACCTGGTACGTCGCTCAAAGTTAACAATACCACCACCACCACTACCACCTCAATCAATTCCACCGCCGACTATGAGCCGGTCCATTCAGAATGCGAACCGTCTGCGCCGTCTCGCGAGGCTGATGAGGCGCAAATCGAAACCGTCGATGCCGATGATTATGAGCCCGACGAGACGTCCTCGCTGGTGTCGAGCTCCTCCTCTATGCCTGGTGATATTTTCGTACAGAGTAGTGTTGATCTGGATCGTTCTCATCGAGTAGATATTCGTGGTTGGGCACTTTTGCGTGAGATCGATTTTTGGCAGTTGTTCATCATCATGGGAATCTTGACCGGAATCGGTTTGATGACCATCAAGTAAGTCCCGAAGCTTACAGTTTTGTCCGTTTTCTGAAGCTAATATGTCTCTAGCAACATTGGAAATGACGTGAAAGCACTTTGGCGTCATTGGGACGAGTCTGTAGATGAGGCGTATCTTATCACAAAACAGCAGATGCATGTATCCATCTTGTCCATTTGCAGTTTTGCGGGCAGACTCCTGAGCGGTACGATCGTCCGAGAATCCTTAGTTCCACTGAAGTATGAGCTGACTTGAATTGCCCAGGTGTTGGTTCCGATTTCATCGTCAAGGTACTCCACGGCAGTCGAGTCTGGTGTCTCGTAGCATCCAGTGCCGTCTTCTTCGTCGCGCAAATTCTAGCTCTCCATGTCATCAATCCTCACCTGCTCGGGCTGGTCTCTGGTCTTTCTGGCATCGCTTACGGTTTCCTCTTCGGAGTGTTCCCCTCCATTGTGGCTGAAACGTTCGGAATCCATGGGCTCAGCCAGAACTGGGGTCTGATGACACTCTCGCCCGTTGTCTCTGGTAACGTGTTCAACATTTTCTACGGAAAGGTTTACGACAAGCACAGCATCGTGGGACCGGATGGCGAGCGTGTTTGCCACGAAGGGCTCGAGTGCTATCGCGCTGCATACCTAATGACTCTCGGAGCATGCTCCGTCGGTCTGGTTCTCACGCTGTGGGTTATCCACCACCAGCGAGCAAAATGGGCCAAAGAAGAAAAGAGCAAGGCCGAGCAGGATGACTGAAGGCCGCTCCATGGACAGATGTTCGACGCATGACTGTTAAAAAGGGACGGTATAGCTGCCTATTCGAGGCATTTCTTGGCTTTTGCTAGACTCCCTTGCTGTCTCTTGTGCCAGCAAAGAGGGACGAGTGGCTATCGGGATTGCCTTTTTCTTTTAGCAGACTCCATAATTCGACGGTCGTGGACAAAGTACAGAGGATCGGCGTATTTGGGTGGCTCGCTGGCAAGCATCGGCGCACAATCTACTAGACAAGTTAATGGGAGTTATTTCTGATTATTCGCCACGGTGGCTTAACGGCTTTCTCGCCGACAGTTCATCTTGCGAGTCTGAAGTGTTGTAGATGCGGATGAGGCATTGGACCAGCATCAGGTATGTGCAAAATGTCACGCCCACGAACCTTCCATTGATTCGTAGGGATTTAACCAGAGTAGCAGAGCCGATTTGACATTTCGAATCGAGTATCTGTTGTGGGCAGTCGCCGCCAATGGCAACTTTACATATCTTGCCACGCAGACTGACGCTTCCTCCCCCATCTCCTCGCTCGCAATGCGCGCACCCCGACCGAGGCAAGCCCTTCACCGTGTGTGGAGAATGTATAGCTTCCTATGGTTCGCCACTAGATTAAAACCAGAGACAGGGTCAAACACCAAAAAAGAACCCCCTCATGGCATTATACAAAATATCGTCTGAAGAGAAGTTTCCTTTATAGCCTGTAGTCCCTCTCAGAGAATCGCCCTTCCGGGCAGACGCGTTGTTGCAACGCTGCATTCTCCTGGGCTGAGGAGAGAAGAGAGAGCCCAGGACGGCTCCAAAGCTTTGTGGCCCGGTCCGTAGGAATACATGTTCGTTTCGACGCCTCTAGCCAAAACGCACGAACCCGTACAAACTCCCCAGCCAATGCAAGATGCAGATAAATAAAATGAGGAGAACCCAGAAACATTGTGTCAACGCCAGTGTCATGGCCAAAAGCCCGGTATATCCGCCCAGAAGCCAGACAATTTCTGCCCGACGTTGGTTACAAATAGCCGAGACTGTCTATATCAAAGAAACAAAGGCTCACACGTATTCAACGTGGTGGACCTATAGTAGGGGTAAGATCCTAGCAAGCCGACCGCAACTGCCGTATGTACACCGTGGAGCAGTCGCGTTGAGAGGCAGCTCCCACGCAGCTCAAGCTCTCGCTTGGCTGAGCCGACATCACCGAAGGTATACCCCATTTCGAGAATAGTCGAGTGCCAGCTTTGCTATCATGGTGTCTTACCACGCTTGCGGCCTTCGAGGTGGCTATTTTCGAACATTGAACTGAAGCCGGTCAGGGGCCAGTTGTCGGCGGTCGAGTGAATCACAACCAACCATGCTGCTATCAGGTTGACAAGATAGTGTAGCATGTAGCATACGAAACGCCGTAAACGGCGGCGTAAATAGCCGTACCAAATAAAAGCACGCTTGTAAGGTGCCGTAACCTGCCGGTGACTCTAGGTACCATCTTACCCGTCGTCAAGTTCTCCACGAGAAGAATGAAGGGCATGATGGATAGTACATTGTGGTGTGATGAGAAAGGCGTAAGCCAGTGGACAGCGAGGTTACGGATCCACACAGCGAGGATGGGTAAGTTAATGGGAAGAACCCAGAGCATGAGCAGCAGAATTGAGTGGGCGTAGTGGTAGAAATCGTAATTAGGCCCAGACTTGAGCTCCGAAGCAATGCGAAGGGCGCGGACAACGGTGAAGAGCTGGACGAGGCATGCCACCAAGTAAGCGAACTGGTAGGGAATGAAGGTAGACACCAAAAAAAGAAGAACCGCCGTGGTAACCATACGCCGTCGGGGCGAAGACGCGACGAAGATCGGTAGCTGTGTCCGTCGGCGCTCATCTCGCGCCTGGCCCAAGGGTCGCAATGCCACGCAAGCGTAAATGATCCCAAGGAGATGCGTCAATGCCAGGGTAACATAATGGAGGACTGCGCATACCCCGATGCAGACAACTCCGATAAGAGGTGTTAAGAACCAGAAAAAAGGGTCCTGAGTGCCCGTGAGGAGGTCGTTGCTGTGGAAATCGGCCGCTGTTGACGTGGTATTGCGCCAGTGCCAAAATACACCCGGCCCTGACGACCAGGACCCTGTCACTGACAAGGAGAGGAACGTCAAAGAGAGCAGCATAAGGGGTAGCGACTGGCGCAAGCAGAGGTCAAGACTCTCGGAGAATGAGATGAACGTGCCAGTAGTGTCGTAGACGCGGAACTGCTTGCGAAGCACGAGGGTCACCACGAGCAGTGGGAAAGCTGCAAATACCGTTCGGTAGCGCATGTACAGCTTGCCCAAGCTCCCCAATGCGTCGACCGTCAGTTTGACTTGAATAGTGGACTCGCACGTTGGATCAGTCCAGAACTGAAGACTAAGCCCTTGCTCATCGTGATCCTTGTGCCTTAGAGGAGGCGGGACAAAGGGAGCGACGCCGTGCATGCTGATGCTTGCATGCCTCGCGTTGACGAAGAACTTGGACTCGTACGGCTGTGCTAGATGCTGTCGAATCAAGGGGGAGAATAGCTCTGAAGTCGTACCGCAGGCTTGGTTGCCAATCTCCAGATTGTAAGCGAGGAGACTGGATTGTAGCGTGGGAATGTTGATTTCCGCAACCATGGGACGATTCGAGGGTAGGCGCAACGTCATCCCAAATGTAAGAAGTCGTCGAAGACTGATATTCCGCCGTCTATGAGACTGCGAATGGTCGCTGAATTCGGCTACAGCGAAGTTCTGGGACGGTTTGAGGGCTTTGTCAACGATAGCCACGAACTGATGATCTGCTATGTCTTCGATGTCGAATTGGATGTACGAAAAGGGCCTCGTCACCGGCTCATTGTCCAGGGAAAATGCCTGGTGACGCGATCGTGTAGAAGGGGGTAATAAGATGACGTCGGCCGCAGCATTCTTGCATGCTAATCTGGTCGACCCAGTGCTGTCCCCTGAGAGATCCATGTTTAAAGAAAACAAGGCTGTCGCTTGGCCAGGTTGTAGTGGGAAAACACTGCAGAACAAGACCTCCAACTTCCCGTGTTCTCCTGGCCTGTCCAAGGCGGTGTCAGTCAGAAGAGTAAAACGCTTGCCTTCGGGGGTTCCCTGGGGAGGCACTGGAAGCAAGTGCGCTCGCGGCTTCGGTTCACGCCCAAGCTGTCGCAGAACTAGGCGTTCGCCTTGTGCCATAATGGCGTTGGAGTTGTCCTCAAGAGTCAGGAGCGTGCTTGGCCCCTCGGAAGGTAGGGTCTTCTCCGCGATGGACTCCATGCCGGTGAGAAACCATTTCTTGAAGACCCTCATCCTCTCTGCTCTCGGCTTGGTTTGTGAAGACCTGTGAACATCGACCACGTCGTACATAGCCCGGGCAACGACCTTGCGGAATTGGTCGCACCACAGAATGGCTTGGTGGTCCATACTAGTCCAGACACCAGGAATGCCGGTGGTAAAGACGGTAAAACCATGTGTCTCGGGGATTATAGACTCAACGCTCGCATAGTCGGATGGAACTACAGTGTCTAAGCCGCCTCCAGCAATCGAGACAAGAGTAACGTGCCACAGAGGATTGTTGTTGGCCCACTTCTGGGAGTAGGCCTGCCGCCAATAGTCGTTGATATCGTCATAAATCTTGACGATTTGTCCGTCAAAGCTCACGGGAGGACGCGAGTGCGGGGCAGACATGGTAATGATGGTATTGATCGAGTTGGATTGGTAGTTTGGCATAATGAGCATGGTGCGCGCAACGATACCACCCATCGAGTGACCGAGAACGAGAACCGAAGTGGGATCTGGCAAGTCCTGGTCGCGCGCAGACATACGCGGGTCCATATACAGCGACAGGATGTACCTGATGGCCTCGTTCAAGTACTCTGCCTGATCCAACATGGTCTGGCCGTGAAAAGCGGTTATGTCTTCGTTGAAGTCGACGGTAAAGAAGTCGAGGTTCCGAGCACCGGCGGCTGCAGCAGCTTCGTCATGTTGGAGAGACTCGTAATAGTAATTCGCAGCTTCTGCGGCTATCGGTCGGACCTGCTTATAGCTTCCAGCATTGCCTGGGATGAAGAGTACAGGAACGCCTCGCAGCTGCAAATGGTCAGCATTTCGTCCGGCCCGAGAGCGAGAATCACGGAGCACCTTTCTTTCGTCATCGACGCCCTGCTCACGGTAGAGGTACAGCGAGTACTTAGTCGCAAAGCGGGTGTGTTCTGTGTCGAAGTCGCGGAGACGAATGTAAGAGGGCCGCATGTATGACATACGGCATCCCTTTGCGTCGAGCTGGCGAGTCCAAGAAGAATTCAAGATGGCGCAGAGCAGAGTGATGCCAAGAACGGTGACAGCCAGAGCGAAAATGGTGATGGACCATGGAGACCGGGAGCGGCGCCCAGCGAAGCGCACGTCGGGCATCTTCTCGGCAGCCATTACGATCTGGTCGTCTCGAGAGATGTCGTCGTTGTCTTGATCGTCTCGCAGGTTGACGACGTCGTTCTGGTGGACTTGGCGGTCGGCTCCCAGGGCCTGGGATTGGTTGTGGTTCGCAAGTTGGCGTTGGTTGTTTCGGTAGGTTGGCGATGGCGCAGCCAGGGACGGGGATAAGAGGGGCGGCGGCAAGGACGCGGTTAAGGAATGGTTCTCGGGCGATCCATTCGCATTCGGGCCATGTTCGAGCTTCCAATTGGGATTGTTTGAGCGTCTACTTCTTGTGGACGACGGTCTGGAGGCGACAGCGTCTGCAGCAGTGACGGCGGGCTGCTTGGGACCGTGAGGCGGTGCAGAAATCCGATTTCGGGCGGGCTGGTGTTGAATAGCAGCAGGGAGGTCGGGGGGAGGTTCGTCGCTATCGTCGGTCGAACCCGACGAGCGCCTCTTCATGGGTGGAGAGACTCGCTCGAGTCTTCCACGGAAAGAAACGTTCGTTCAATCGAGCTTGGGTGGTAGTTTGGGTCTTAGCTGCCAGGACACAAGGGAACTGGCGAAGGAAAGGAACGAGACGAAGGACGACGGCGACGACGACAAAGAGGAATCAGTAGCGGAAGGGTCGAAAGAAAGAAAAAAGAACGTGCGTTCTTTGGGCAAGCGGCGGTGTTGGTGCTGCTACTGCGCTAGGTTATCGCTGTTGTCACTAGCGCTCAGGTATTGCTATTGTAATTGCCGCTGGTGCTACTGCGGCAGCCAGCGCAACCCCAAGGCATGGGTACGAATAGATAAGGTGGTATAACACGGCGTATAGATGCAAGTGAGATTCGCTCTCTGAACATTGCGATCCTGCCGAAACCAGTACCCGTAATGTAAGGAAGGTACTTGGGAATTGGCTACAGATGCTTCACCCAGACATGAGCAACCACCGTTCGACTCCTGCACTGGAGCAGATACTGCAGTTCCACGTTGCAGTTCCAGCTCGCTAATAAGACATTTCAACAGTACTTTATGGGCACGTGCTTCTGCCGTGGGATTCGAGTACACATCATGTAGATACGGGTTGGCCACTTCCAAGTTCCTTGATGGTATCTACCTACACATACGTGTTGACCCTGTTCCTATCCTCGCGGCGCAGACATGGAACTGGATTATCCACCCCCAATTGGAGGTTTCTTGTCTAGGTAAGCAGGGCCTTTTTGCTTTCGAAGGTGTATCAGTAGGCTTCTTATCTGCAAAGCCCGTTGGGAATAGGAGAATTTGGTAACGAGGCTCAAGGGGGAGGAAGAAAGGGGCGGAGGAAAATGGCTCTGGCGGCAAAGTCTTCAACCAACTTGTCCCGAAGCACCCGACCCGGCTCGACTCATGCTAGGGGCTTCAGTAGCGTCAATATGTGTGCACCGTCTGGACCTCTTTCGGCTTGAGACGTCCCCGGTGCTGCTCCCTATCCAAGTTCGAACAGCATCGTAGACGTACGAAATACCTCTCAACTTGCCTTGATACGGTTTATCAGCTTCACAACTTTGTCATTTCCACTCACTACCTCACGGACCTGACCCAACCTTGCCTGTATTGCCTTGTTTTTCTTCCTCACTACATGTTCTTGTTGCTGTTCCCCGAGCTAGTCCGGCATCCCTGGCCCTCCGAACCGCCCTTGGTTCCCCCAATGTGACGTGAAACGTTTTCCTCATGTTTCTCCAGCAAACGCTGTGTCTGTGTCGGTCGGTTCTTATTGCCCCTTTTCTTCTCATTCGTCCATATGGATGGGAACCAAGGGAAACTGTTTTGTTTTGTTTTGTTTCCCCTCCTCCTCTTCCACCCCACCCTTGCATCCCAACCCGCGATTCTCGCATCTTCAACTCTGAGCTTAACCATATTTCTCGTCGTTGTGCCGTATTCCATTGCGTGCTCCGACACTCTACTCAAGGCAGAGATTCCGATACTGGCGTCATGGCTTGACTTGCTACGGAATGCGAATGGCTCTTGTCTCAACGCCAAAACGGGTAGAAGACTGAGATCCAACCTCTTCAACAGCATGGGCCCCAGCAATCGGATTCAAATCACTAGCGCAAGCCTTTTGCAGCTTACGATGCAACCCAGGCCACACCACGAGCACAACCCTGAACCCGCCGAAGCACTGCTACTGACCGACTTGTGTCCTTGGCTTGGGTTGCATTGTCGTCAAAGATGTCCTGTGGTCGTCATCAAGCATTGAGCTGTCATATGCCTACTCATTACGTGTCCAAAGGCATTAGCTTAAGATGCTTTCCTCGAGTTTCGGGCTTCCTTATACTTGGGCAACATCAAGACCAGGAACACTTTAATATGTGCAAAATGCCCATTGTGTGTCTCCACGCCTGACCACGGGACTTTCGGGCTTGTTCATCTTCATGACATTGCAAGTCGACACTTGATCAACGTGGGCCAACTATCCACAACGATGCCGTACATGGAATAAGACAACCCACTGCGTTCTCCATCAGCCGCGGTCTCCGGTCGTGGTCAAGGTCGTGGTCGTAGCGCCGGCAGCCATTGAATTTCCTCAGAGTGGATCGTTGCCAAGAACCCACTGTCATCACATATCTACACCCATATCCATGTTAGGCCTGGCCTGGCGTGTCTGGCACTTACACGGAATCGACTGAACATGAGGAAGTATTCTCCCTGTTACTCTCGTCTCTGGTGCTTGTTTATCTCTCCTGATATTTATCACTCTCTATAGCTCTCGGTTGTTCTTTTTCTCTACAAACTACTATGGCTATGCGGAAACAAAGTCCTATTGCACCGAAGTGTGGCATCAATTCCTCAAGTCTTTGATTTTCAGACGTGGCCATTCAGAGATGGCAATGACCCTATCGTCACATGGCGTTCGACCGTGTGTTCGTGACGGGCTCACATGGCGTCGTTACATTTCTTGCTGGCGCCTACGCCGCCGTCGGCGACTTATCGACGCTATCAAGCTTAAAGTAAGGCACGCTGGCCGCAATACAATAATATGGGCCAATAAGATAACCCCAAGGCGCTTCAGTCTCCAAATAGTTTCGTGTCAGCCACGCTGCTCGGAATGGTATTGCCTCACGGACTAGGCTGCGCACGTCTCCAGCAGCTTGTACCTTTGGCATGCGAAGGAGCTCTCCCTGATATTTTGCTGCGTTTTTGCCCAGGCGGTGGCACTCAGCGGAGGTTGATCTTCTCTCGCCTATTTGTATTAGCCCTGACAAGAGTGATGGATGGATGCTATCAGCAGACCAACGTGTACAGTATGCGACGAGAACGCCACTTGTACACGTATGGCATTGTGCGGATCTGCTTCAACAACAATGATTTCCTTGCGGAGGCGGATATTGTCCGTTGCCCCCTTTCTCCACACATACGATGGAGTCGACTTTGGCCACTCTCCGAGTCGCAATTACTGGTGTCGCTTCGTCTCAAAGGACCCAATTAATTGGGCGAGATGAAATTTAGGATGCTCATGCAATCCTCGAAATGAGGGAGGGTTGTCACATCAAGCGACAAGCAACAAGCAGGGACCTCACAGGACCTGTCTAGCGCCCTGCAGACGGCTGGGCAAATTCGTGACTGACCGAACTAAACCTCAGTTCTTAATGCTCCTTCACCAACTCCGTGCCATCTCGAGGTACATTACAGAGACTGCAACTGCTTACTTAACGCTTGTCGTCAAGTCACTGTGGACAGACTGGCCGAGTGGCGGCCCCATGCATGAAGCTCCAAGTGCCCGCCCCGTCGAGCAACTCCCGAGAGTCAAGCATTTTTTTCGCGTCCGAGACGAGCATACCCGTTTGAAAGTATCAAATAATTTGGCGCAAGTACATCGGCTTACTTAATCACCCATCCCCTCTCTGTGTCTTAGCCAGCCATACTTCGGGTCGCCCACTAGCATCACTGTACGTATCTCAGCTGCTCTGCGAGCGAGCGTCAATTTACGCGGTCCCAACACGTCACGTCAACATCCCGCGCGTCTGACGCGAGTCACATTTGCACATTTGGGAGACGTTGGCACGCCACCCTCCAGTTTTGACGTACCTTGCCTTTACCTGGGTTATCCGGCCTACGGATAGTAATCTTATGTAAGAGGTTGACGCTAGATGCATGCCAAAGTGTCTTACCAATGACGACGTGAGGATGCCGAAGTGATACGTCAACGTCCACTTGAGGGTACCGTGGAAATGGCTACGATCAAGCCCATAGAGGGCCGGACAGTGAGCATCCTCCGCAGCACCTCCTTCCTCACGGCACCAGTCATGACCGTACTTACCATGTGGTTTTCAGGTTCATCAAATCCAGTCCGGACAGGTGATTGTCGACCTCTGTTCGGTCGTCAAAGAGCTGGTAGAGAACAGCATTGACGCCGGCGCAACTAGCATAGGTCTGACCCTCGACACCCTGCTGCCTCTTCTGAGCTAACATGCAATTCTTTTCCCCAGATGTGCGTTTCAAGAATCAGGGGCTAGACTCCATCGAAGTCCAGGACAATGGCTCAGGCATATCTCCTGATAACTACGAGACGATTGCCCTGAAGCACTACACCTCCAAGCTTTCTACCTACTCCGACCTCGCTACTCTGCAGACATTTGGCTTCCGTGGCGAAGCCTTATCATCTCTGTGTGCTCTGTCACAGTTCAGCATCGTTACCTGTATGCTCAAAGATGTTCCCAAAGGCACCAAGCTCGACTTTGAGTCCTCGGGGAAGCTCAAGGAGACACACGTC
>JAIMZG010000967.1:0-18169 GCA_020466075.1 Colletotrichum coccodes
TGTTCCGAAACCGAGAATCGAACTCGGGGCTATGCCTAACCTCTCACGGAGTTGAGAGGGCATCATGTTGGCCACTACACCATATCGGATGTGGTTGTTGAAAAAGTTGCCCGGAACTACTCCTCTTATTTGTCGGAAAAGAATAGTGGATATGCAGCAGCCCAGACCTGCTTGGGCCCTATCACAATCTCTCCTGCAGCTAGCTTACCTCGGACCGATTGTGAACTCGCACGGCATGATCCCGGCTTGACCAACCCCCACCGTCTTAGGACAAGGCGATGGGGGTCGGAATCCAAACGTCTCTGGGGCCGCATCGTGTGTGTCGACGCAACTGGTCTTCTTGTCTGGTGGGACGGAAGTTTTGTGAAGGAGGTTGATCGAAGATTCAAGTGAATCGGTTCAAAGAAAAGTCGTACTGTACCCGTTCCACATAATTTGATCCGATCGGCAAGCCTTGAGGTTGCTTCTACAGGTAGTCGATGGAAGATCCAGCTGGGCAATACATAACGCAAGGCCGCATGTCTCTCACAATCCCAGCGAACGGGCCGCTTTACACATCAACTTTAGCTTTGAACTGGCATCATGCGCGCGGAGACATCAGACGGCCAAGCTCAGCCGTGCGGCTTTCAGACTTCGCCAACACCACATGGTTCGCGGATCAGATGCAATTACAGGTCACCAAGGGACAACCACGGGACTGCATCCCTCGCATCGGAGCTTCTGTAGGAAAGTCTCCGACCGAGGGTTTCCACCTCGCGATATCGAGCGACGCCTGATGTCATCAACAGGCTGGCCACGAAGAACCTCAATTAATGCCGAATTGGAAACATATGCCCGCTTCGTCGGCAAGTCGGGCAACGCGAGACCTTCAGGCATTGCTTATGATCATGCTTGTTGTATTATGCTGAACGAGCAGCATCACAGATGCCTCGCGGTCATCACTCGAAAATCTGCATCCTCAATGGTCCGGCGGGCTTGCACCCCAGAGTCCATGATGCAGGTAACCTCCCCACAGTCGACGGGCGACCTCCAGCTTGAACGGCGCGAGGCGATCGTACCGAATTACATCTTGTCCTCAACCACCCAACTCCATGATCCTGTACAGTGCTTCCCTCCAGACGAGGCCGCGGTTTGAGTGAATTGAAACCTCACAGACCATGAGCTCGTGATGTCTCCAGTATCCCACCTCAACGGGGAAAAGAATAGTGCCGAGGACGCAACGCCATGCTCGCAAATGTGATAGACCAAATCAAGTCGTCAAGAGACATCGTCGTCCCTACAAACGGGCGAAAAAGAGTTTCCAATCCGGCATATTCCGAACAAAATCACAACCACCGGAGAATTCCCTCAATCGTAGAGAAGGGTAACATGGTGCGGTGTTTGAATCCGACGGATCCCCTATCACGGGGTGGCCACTACCTACTATCGGCGTTCCGGCTCGAAGGGATTCTCCCGCTGGTGTGGTTGGCGGTCCGCTTCGAATGGGTTATCGTCTCCTCGCTGACCGTGCGGCTGCCACGCGCGCGGCGGCTTGCCCATTGTCGGGTGGTCGTCAACATCGCCGTCAATCTCGAGGTCGATTTCGTCCTCCTTGCGCTCGAAGCGCTGTCGTCTCATATGGAGGTAAGTCAAGAGGGCAAGGGAGCCAAGAATGAGTACGGCGCTGGATGCAGAAGTTGATTAGTTTGCGTCTTTGTCGAAGAGCTGGTCGATTGTATGAGGGCAGCTGTGCGGGAGACGGGGAGCCAGAAGCACAGCGCGAGCCGTTAAGGAAACGGACCGGGGCCTGGGTGACAATGGGTGACCTACGCTGTGATACCGACGGTGATGCCAATGATCCTCGGCGAGTCGTACGGCTTCTCGCAACGGGAGCTTGTGTCGCCATCGTCGCAATCGCGCGCGGTAAGGCGATGGACCGCGCGGGCTATGGGAGCCAGCAGGGTTGCGGTGGTCGAAGAGGAACTCATTGTGAAGGTTTTGTATTCTGATATGATGTAATGCGATTCGATGGGGTAGGTCGGCCAGTCGGTGTTGCGATTACGGCCGCTTCTAGGTTCCAACTCAATGC
Organism: Colletotrichum coccodes; assembly: GCA_020466075.1. NCBI lineage: Eukaryota > Fungi > Ascomycota > Sordariomycetes > Glomerellales > Glomerellaceae > Colletotrichum > Colletotrichum coccodes. The sequence goes on from JAIMZG010000967.1 coordinate 2,069, forward strand.
AGCTTGTCTCGTCGCGTCGCGTCGATATGACTGATGCCTTTCGTCCTTTTGCTTGATCGCTGCAGCTACGTGCCGTGCTGTGGTCGCGACCTCTTCTTATGTTCGTCCTCAACTTGCTCGGTTCGGCTACGACGATGGGCGGGCGGTAGTGGGCTCGTGTGCAATGAGTGGATTCCCCCTGTATCGCTTATGGTAAAACCGGATTTCGTGACCCTGCTATCGCATTCTCTCGAGTTCAACGGTTTACTATGCAAGGAGTGACGTGAATGGACAAAAGAGGCGGAGAAACACTGTACGGAGAAAAATAAAGTGGCGAGCGCCAAGAGGAAGAGACGCAGAAAGGAGAGTAATGAATGAGCGAAGGTTGAGTTTGGGTGAGATGCAGAAAGGAACGAGGACGAGGGAAGGCGGGAATGGGGGAACGAAGAACAGGAGGGAGATGGAGGGATGGGATGATCAGGGACGGGAAGGAAGGAATGGAAGGAGTGGATGGAATTTCGGGAAGGGCCCAGCACGTCGAAAACACGGGGAAAGTGGAAGGAAGGAAGGTGAGGCAATCTGCCACTCTACCTATTCGGATTCAGGGGAGGGCCGCGGTCGTCCCAGGGTCCAGGGGCAAGGAAGGCAAGCACGACAGATACGACAGATGCAGGTACGAGTGGTAGCGGCAGGAACATGCACACGGAGGAGGGAAGGAACGCCGTCACGCATTTGATACACCTGCGCCCATTCGCTGGCACCCAAACACTCAACTCACAAGAGCATTACGAGGAAATGCGAGAGACAAATGGGGAATGTGGCTGTGTCTCACTCGGCTTCGTTTTCACAGCCAACGCCGACTGAGCCGGAATTGGCTGACATGATTGGGCCCAGGTCCCCCAAACCCCCTTAAACGGTCCTTAGCAAACACCACCCGGGTCCTGGAAAGGGGGATGGGGCGGGATGTTCCAGCGACCCGAGGCAGCCGGACGCGGCCGGTATCACGTCGTGTCCAATTTCCCCAACTTTATACATCTCCTGTGCTGCTTCGCCGCGCGCGATAGATGACAGCGAAACAAATGAGACGCAGAGGGGCGAGTTGGAGGGGCTCCGGAGCCTATCGCGGGTAATCGATGGCATCTGCCATTTGATGAAGTGGGAGGGATTGACGGCTGCCAAAGAAAGGGCTTGCGGGGAAATGCTTGTCTCTCGTGTTTCACATTTCCAACACCTTTCTTGCCGTGTCCGGGCGGCGAGGAACGAAGGGGACTTAGGCTTTGCTCTCCCAATCCCTCAAGGCCCGTTCCAGTGGCCGCGAACGTTACTATGTAAGAGGGCGTTCATCCCGCCGGAATCTCTACATGACATTGGCGACAGGGCGGCCAGACAACCTTTAGAGTTCATGAACGACAACAACGTCGATTGCTTGTTTGCACTGAACGATGAACGACCGACGATGCACTCTTTTGTCTGCATGCGCCCCCGGAGCCGCAGCAATTCCAACCCTCTCCCACCGAGGCAGAGCGACTCAGCGACGGGACATCTTGTGACATGCTTCGCGGCATGAATGTCACAAGTTCTCCGGAGATAAGGCAGATGGAGGATGCCAACCAACCGCCTGCGCCTTTTCATTTCGCCTACGGGGCCTATGTCCCCACCTAATCCTAGTGACACGAGCAAGGCGACCGCGCACTGACCAAATGAGCGAGACCACTGAAAGTCTGTTAATAATAGACCGGGAACCCCATTCTTCTTTTAAAATGCCCTCGCCTGTTGCCGAATTACCGCTAGCGGTAGGAACCCGCCGGCTCGCTGGTCAGTGTCTGTGGGGTGGCGCCGCCCGGAGGCCGCTCAGGGCGCCGAGGATGGACACCGTACAACCCGGATATGAGCGGCGAATTTTGTTTGCGCTTGCCGCCGGTGCAGCAAGAGATGCCTGGAAACGGAGCTCAAGTGAATCTTGTCCGCAGGACAATTGCTCACGAACAAAATCCTTGGGCCCCTGTGCATGGCACAGGAATGCAACTGAGGGAGCAGACCGCCGCCGTCACCTTGGCGAGCTCGGTAAAATCCCCACTCCCGGCCCGCGGCACGGCGGCCGAAGGCGGATGGCGCCCTCGAATGACTCCACCAGGTCACAGAATCCGGAAGCCCGACTGTGGGGTGGCCCGGATCCGAATACCGGGGGGCCTGCATGGCGATTTGGGCCGGAGGATGCCCGTGCCGTGCTTTGCACCCCATATTATCCGTGACAAAACTCGGAAGCCTCGGGAGCCCGAAGCCCGTAACCCGGGATTCGGCAGGTTCCCTCAGGGTCAGCAAGACATTAGATGACTGGATCCCGATGCATTCCCCCAAATGACATAGCACCAGTGGGCTGTTCTCTTGGCCGAGGTAGCTTCGAGGCGAATAAGAAGAAGCTTCAGCTCTTAAAACGCCTGGCGGTGTCCGAGCCGAGCCGGAACGCATTCCCACTGACCTACTCTAAAAAGCGAGATCAGATGGATCCGCAACGCATCGCACGGAAGCGAGGCGAACAAAACAAGCGTCTTGTCCTCTCCAAAGGTTTGGACGACCAGAGTTTCCGCCTTGCGGATGCTCTTCCAATTGACGACCTGCCAAAACATCGTCGTCGCTCTGGTCCCGAAGACCAAGACTTTTGCCACTTGCGGCGCAGAACGCGAGAAAGGCGAGAATCCAGCAGACTAAACACACCATGTGCGCTTGTCAAGTGTTTCGTTTCAGCCCCGACAAGGCCAAGGAGAGGTAGATGAGAGAGCGAGAGATCAAAGAAGGAAATGTGGGCTGGTGATTGGAAGTTGCTTTGCCCCCGCTCAAGTAATCCCTCGGCGCGGCTTGACGGGAATGTGCGCATGACATTGTCGAGACTCGACAGCGCAATTGCGCCTTTCCCCTCGTCTCTCGCTTTCTCCGCTGCTCCCCTTTCTCCATGGAGATGCGGTCGCCCGCCCAGCCCGGCGGTCACCACTCTGCGCGAGTACAAGGCGCTATGTAGCCCAGATGGCGAGTACTTTGCTTGCGGCTGCGGCTGTTCCCTCCTAGCCGGAGTTGCGGGTAGATCGAATAAAGAACGACAGCTCAGCACGCCATTCCCTGTCTCAGCCTGCAGATTCCGGAGCCATTAGGTAACAGCAACGCAGTTGCTTGGTGCGCCCAGGTGTTTGACAGGCATAAAGTGTTCTAGACCCTCGAAGCTTACTGGTGTCAAGCGAAGGAGGCTCTTTGCGGAGTCTGGACGACAACGAGACCGAGACTGGACTCTGGTCGACGGTGAAGGGGGTCGAGGGCCGGTGGTTGTGCAAACGGCGGAAACTCGACCAGAAGCGATTGGGAGCCAAGGAAGATGGCGCACGCGCTAGAAATGACAACATTGGCGGCACGTATTGTGCTACGTCCCCTCAATGACATTGTCTAGGGCATCTCCGAGGGAGATGGGCGCCCAACGCTCTCAGGAACTCAGCCGCCGGGCGGCGCCGCGGCTGGGTAAGGGAGAGGGGAAATGGGATGCGACTGAGAGGGAAGCTGGGAAACCGGGACCTGCTTGGTCGATCCGGGGGACAGACGGCCAATAGAGGAATTTTGTCCTTTCTGCACCCCCCGGTTTCGTCCTATTCGCAGCCTCGAAGCATTGCAGCCCTTGGCAACCCGCCTGATTATGACGACTCCTTCATTTTACCCCTCGCCGTCTCTTGGTCTGCTTCATTTAATTGATTTTCCGGGGTGCAAGTCGTGACGCGGAACCGGAGCCAGCAAAACACCACGTGTATTGGCTCACATGATGCGACGTCGCACCCCGCGGAGATGCAGAGATTTAGATGGCGGTGGTCCATGTCGTAATGATCTGCGGCACGTCTTGCGCTACGATGCAATGTAAAGGGTGAGACCGCGGCCAGGTAGCAAATATCCCGCCTCGAGATGCTAGTAGATTGCGGGGGAATTGGGATTCGGGACTCGGAAACCTGGGGAAGGGAAGTGAGTGGCTTGCATTGGATGCGGAAAGTGAAGTGGGAGACGAGCTCAAATCGTCGAGACGGCTGTCTTGGTCATGTCCGCGCGGGGTTTCACTTGGTTGATGTGCTGTTGTGCAGGCGAGGGGCCAAGGACGATCATCTATCGTGATGTGGGCTACGAGACTGGATGGGATGGGATGGAACGTGCCATGACCTTCTCGAATGATACATCGGCCTTCCTGAAGCACCAGCTCGCTTCGTTGTCGCCATCTTTCTTTCCACTTTTCCTCCGCCCAGGGCCCAGAAACCGAAAGGAGGACATGCGATAGGGGACAAAGGTTCACAAACGAGCGGCCCGGCCGAAAATGTCGTGGCGGTTTGAGACGGCATCCAAGCCCATCTCGTAGTTCGTTTCCGCGAAGACGAGGCAGGAAGGGGCATCTGAGAGCAAATGCGGCGAACTCTTGGCTGGCCGAATTCGGGCTTCATGTCGAGCTGCCGTGCTCTTGCGCCCATGGAGGAACTCGCCGCGCTTACCCAGTAACACACGTGTAGGCCGCTCGAGAGGGATGACCTTGCCCGAGATTAAAGTTGCCGTGCCCGTTGGCGTGTTTGACAACGGGCTTGGGTGACGCTCAAGTCAGTCCATTTAAGATTTTCCAAAGTTCGGACTGGCGCTTGTCGACGTTTCAAGAGCATGCCCGGCCGCTGCCTCGCCCGCAGGCTGCTTCCCTCGAAAGATCGGAGACATGGGACGACGTTGTCTGGGATTGTTCAGCCTTTGGAGGTGTCGTCTTGGCGGTTTTGGTAATGTTCTCTAAAACGATCAATGGAAGGCGTGGAGGTCCCGTCCCTATTTGCCGTTGTGCGTGCCGTTGTGCGTGCCGTTGTGCGTGCCGTCGTGCGTGCCGTCGGCGGTACCAAGGAAGTGGAAACTCAAAATGATAAATTCCCAGTGGGGGGGCATTGGACGGCAGGGAAACGAGTACGGATTCGAAAGCTTCACGACAGGACCGGCAAGATTCTGAACATGCCGGTCGAGTGTCCGCATGACTCCTTCGCGAGGTCGGCGATGTGGCGGAGTGACCTCGGGATGCCTCCCGGATCACCGAGGAGGACCCTGAACCGTCCAGGACCCGTCCCGCTTTGGTTCGAAGGCGACGGTGACGGTCACGGATGGCTTCGCCGGGGCGGCCAGCGGTGACGACATGCAGAGTTTTGCAGTCCTTGCCCTGAAAATCATCTCTGATCATCGGCAGTGGACCACAGGAAAACATTAATTAGCGGGGAAGGACGATCGCGAAACATGCTCGTGGAGACTCTCGACCAAGGCACACGGCGGCCAGGAGCAAAATCTCCATGGAGAGAAGCGACCAGAACAACAAACAAAAGCCAGGAACTTCGACGTTGACATCATGTTGGTCACCACCCGCGCACCGCCGCCCGGACGACGTGCGGCGCAAGCATCCGTACAAGAAGGGCCCGGAGGGTAACATACGGTACAACCCCATTGTAGCAGGGCTGCAGGAACTGTGGTCCTTTGCCCGAATGCAGAATAGCGCCGAGATCGGGGGTCTGGGCAGACGCTCTGGATCGTGATGGAACGGCTGGATCAGGTTCCTTGGTCGGGACTCGCTATTTCTGTTGATAGAAAATGGAGCAGAAAATGGTTCTCCAGCGCGACCTCGAGCTCTCCCGCTTTTGCCCCAGTCTGCAGCCGTGGCAGTGGCATGTGTGGGTATGAGTGGATTTCAGTTCAACCGTAAACCAGGGGCAATTCACCCACGGGGTTGGAAGAAATTTTCAGCAGCGCGAGGCTCAAAGGTGAGCTTTCCTCCCTTTGGAGATGCGGCGGCGGCACGAAGCCGGGCCACGAAGATGACTCTAACGGGGGTCCACTCCGGGCGGCTCCTCAAAGTCCTTTCAGCGCCGAAAAGGGACAAAGGAGCAAGTGGACGACACTATGGAAGGACTGGGCGCCAGAGCGCAGCCAGCCGCGGCAGGGGCCCTGGCCGGTTGGAGACCTTGGAGTCGTCAAAAATCGACGTCTGTGACTGAAAAATTCGAAAGGAGTGTAAAAAAACATGCAGCTGGGGAAAATTCCGTCGAAAATGGGATGAGCAGGTGACCCCGTCTGTACGTAAGAGAAATCCCGTGAATGGCCAGGCGGCCTTGGAAGTGGGTACGACCGTGACCCGTCACCCTCGTTTCCCGTCCCCCCCCCCCCCCCCCGTCCAGTTAGTTGAGTTTCTCCGTTTTTTTGCTCTTTTTCTGGCAAGCCACTCCCACGATGTGTTCGTCAGGGAGAGCACGTTCTTCCGGCTGGCGATGACATTTGCACGCCATCGATGGAGGGGTTAGAAAAATTCGGAGGAGCCCCATCGTGAAGAGATGATGGTTTGGTCTTGGCAGGCCAACGGCCATAACATCCTTTTCACCCTTGGACGTGAGAGAAGCGCGACAACCGGGATCCCAATCCGTTATGGGACGGACGCTGGGAATGCACTTTTGTGGTGGGGAATGGCACGGCTCACTGCAGTCCGTCGAGAAGGGGAGCCGTCTTGCCAGCGCAGACACAGAGAGAACGGTGCGCTCCGTCGGTCAAGGAAGCGCTGGGACTTAGGGGAAGCCTAGAACCGACTTTTGTGCGCGAGAGAGAGGGACAGAGGGAGAGGGAGGGACGTTCCCGATTCGGGCAATGGCCTCGACCCCTCGTGTTGCGGCGACGGCGACGGCGACGGCGACGGCGGTATGGCCCGGGACGCAGATGCGGTGGTGTGATTGAATGTGATCTCGGATCTCGCCCGCCCCTTGGGAGCCGCAAGATACGAGGTCCCAAGGGCCGAGATGCGCACGATGCTGGGACGGTGATGGCTGTTGCACGGGTTTGCGGGATGTGACGAGAAGCCTCAACGTCGTCTCCCACGACGCTCAGAACCCGACTTACACCGGCGGTCTTGGGAATGTCAAACGGGCCGGCGCCACCATGCAGGTCGTTCCCAACAAGACCGGAAAGGCTCCTGCTAGCCGATGCCACTTGAGGAAGCGCAATCAAATGCTCAAACAGTCTGTCCATCTGTTGCCCTTGGTACTCATGACGCTGCCCGGGTCCGTCTGTCATCGTCGTCGTCGTCGTCAAACGTCACGATGGACATGTCACCGGCCGGGCACCCGGGGGCACATGCCCCGTGGGCCTCGTGCTGTCTCCCCAGAATAGCGAGCTGGGCTACCGCCTACTTCCGCCGACACACGCGTTGGGATATTTGTGGCCTTACTTTGCAAATTCGGCTGCAACCCGACGACGACCGCTGCTCCCGATACCCACGTGGAGAGCTCCGTGCCTTGGAACTCTCGGGGCGAGGAAAAAGTATTCGCATCGCGATGAGATCCCTCCGGCAGACGGTGCGATGGAAGCAGAATCGTACCACATGGCATTGCGCGACGGCACCCCTTGCAAAGAGAATGCTATGTGGGGCCCGGGTCCTTTGGGTTCACCACCCCCTCGGCGGCCAACCTCATGCCCAGGGCCCATGGTGTCATTCCAGCACGGTGGCCAGCGGCGGCTGACAGTCGTCGCGCTGTATCGGTACCTCTCCCATCTCCCGTCAGGGTTCGGTTCAGGGTACCGGCGCCGATCTGAAGTTTCTGGCATCAGCCTGGGAGACGCTGGCATCATCTCGGTCCAATATTGCCTTATTTCTACCGCCGCTGGACATTACCAGAAACAACCCGGATGGGCGGCGGCCCCATGCCGTGGCCCGGCCTCGTCGTCGCGACGGCGCCAAACAACATGAAGCCCGGCCACGTATTCCGGCGAGTGCTGTGACTCGCTGTAACTGCGAACCCCGTGTCTTGTCTCCAGCGAGCCCGCACGGGTGCGGTCGTGGGTTCGACGTCTCTGTCGATGAGGGAGTTTCCCCTCCGTCCCATCGTCCATTGCGACGCCGTGCCCCCCCCCCCTGGCGTTGCGCAATTGTGGACGACCGGGCACTTTGTTTAGGGGTCGTCAATCGTGATGGCGGCGAGACAGCGAAACAGAGGCTGGCTGTTCCCTGGAGACCGCCCAGGTACGTTCCCACAGGTACCACCTCACCGTCTTGGGGGCCTTTTTCCCGGTGGGTACCGATGATCCAGCGCAGGGGATACGTACCGAATTTTACCTGACCGCCGCGCTGCAGCGCAGGACCGCGAACACGCCCAAAACAGCGCTGGCTTCTCCCCCTGGGAGACTGGGGGCCGGAGATACGTACACGTGGGCCGCCAGGTGTACAGCTTGTCATGGCTCGGGCGAGCGAGGGAAGGGAGAGAGAGACGTCGACCAAGGCAAAGGGACAGAAAAGGTCAGGCGGCCGGCAGCGCAAAAGCCGCGACAAACGAACGAGCCAGCTCGGCCCAGCACCCGTGCCTCTCAGCCAGTCGACGCGGGCGTGTGTGGGCACCTGGGGCTCGGGTTTGCCTGGTTGGCGTTGGTCATGTCCTCCCTCGGTCGACAGAGTCCAAGAAAAGCGTCAGTCGCAATGTGATGAGTGTACAGCTACGCTTGGTACAGAAATGGAGCATGTGTGTAAGTCGACTTGGCGACGGACCCATCCCGGTGGAGATGGTCCAGGCTCTGGATTTTTCACACTTTTTTTTCCCCCTCTCCTTCTTCTCCTACACTCCCCTTTGGTTCGTCCGCCTACTGGGTCCAGTCGGTACGTGCTCTGTCACTCTTCTGTCAGGTCTGTCACGGTTGGAGTAATGAATGGCTGATGTGCTCGACGCCGCCTTGGGCTGGGCCGTGTCAAAACGCTGGAGCGGAGCATGTGTCGCCAGGTACCTCTCCAATTCATGACACATAATTACCCTATGAAAAGCTTGACCATCACGGACTGGCGAGACATAATAACGCGACGTCCTGCCTTGGGTCTTGCGGCGAGGGAAGAGGTCTGCTATTACAAGACCGAGCCGTGACCGCATCTTCTTTCTGACCTCGTCGACTTCTTCAACCTGACAATTGCTTCATCGACCTCGCAAACGTCCACCATTCTTACGGTACACTAATACGAAGAAGAGTTTCCCGCATCTTCTGGAGAACCCCAGTCACATCCACACCCGCTGCATCTCATCTCACATCGCCGCGAAAGCCCGCCGTTAAGCGCACCGCTGCACCTGCACCTCACATTAGCACACTTTCTCGCCTTACCCAACCCCCGGTTCGACGGACGGCTTGGACGAAAGAAAACGGAACCCAGAAGGGCAAGCAGTTTTTTTTATAGTTTTTTTCTTCTTCTCCAGTAGAAGGGAGTCATCATCGCAATCGCAAATCGGCATTTCATCATTGCCCTCCCCGGACTTCGACCTCGACCTCGACCGACCGAGTTCCCCTATAACCCGTCTTCTCATAAACAAGCCCAATTCACCTCCTCGAAGCCCAGTTGCGAACGAGAGAACGACGACAAAAGACTACATCATCTGCCCACCCGCGCTCGCACGCATCCCACCCACACACACCAAGACCAAACCGCATCTGGCATTGGCAGAACACCACCACCACCGACACCCAAGAAACACCAGCACGGGCAAAAAGCAGGCGACCCAAACGCACCGCAACCTTCCAATCCGACCCCGCGCATCTCTGCTCCCGTTGCTTTGACCCTGTCGCACTTCGCAGTCGGGTCTCTCGCCTCGTCTCTTCCTCTGCTCCCTCTGCACGCATAGCGGAAGCAGATCCCGTCCACCACCACCGCAACCCAGCCAAAACAAGCTTCATTCTTGGCTGCTCGGCGCCAAAGAAACCCAACCAGGCCAAGGACAAAAACGACGCTGGACCTTGTGCCCCTACCACCACATCACCTGGGCTGCTTGCAAGGATTCCAGAATAGCTCCTGTCGAGAGACAAGCCCCCTTCTCTCCCCACACTCTTCTTTTCTCTCTCTGCTGCCAGAGTACAAAGACAAGAAAGGGCCCCGGACATCATAGGCTATTGCCGTCATACCCATCTACTCCTCCATTACTCTCCTCAGTCATCATCGCCTGTCAGGGAAACATCAGCAGACCACTGCCGTGTCCCGCACATCAGCTCATCGTTCCCACTTACACACACGCCGCCCCCCCAGCCCTGTCGGCCTCGCCTTTTCTGCTACCGCCCCTCCGCCAACAGGCCCTGCGCGCGCCCGCATCAAGCTCGCCCATCCTTCGGGATCCGGCGAATCGACCTATTTTGTCCTTTTCCTCCTGACAGAGCCCGTATTTGCTTCGGGCGACTCTGCGCCCTGAAAAAGGACCGCCCCCCCTCCCTCTCTTCCCTCTCCCCCCTGTCTAAGGTGCCACCCACCTTAGCCCAGGTTGAAAAAGAACACCGCAACCGAGAAATCTCAAATCCGGGGAAGAAGCGCCACACACACCGCATCCAACCATGCCCCACCGCGTAGCAAACTTCCTGCGCAACTCGACCGAGAACTTCAGTGTCTCTGCCATCGCGAACCTCAAGACCATCCGCCACCAGTCGCAACAAAACCAGCACCACCAGCCCAAGAAGAACAACAACGTCCAGGACCAAGGGCTGCTGCGCAGGCTACCCCTCGACCGCCACTCCTCCTACTCATCCGATGACGGAGAGCACATCCCGTACCACAACATGTTCGCAGCAGAGCCCGTCGAGCACCTGAAGGAGAAGAAGCACCACCACCACCGCCTCTCTCTGCCCTTCGGCCGCTCCAACAAGGACTCCCACGAGAACTCCCACGCCAGCCTCGACTGGAAGATCGAGAGCCCGCCCATCGTCTTCTTCGGCGATGCAGAGTCCTCCACCGGCGCTCTCGTGTCGGGCCAGATGCAGCTCGACATCAAGGACGAGCAGCTGCAGGTTGAGGCCTTCGAGGCCAAGCTCAACATCCACGTCCAGCACAAGCGCCCCTTCACCAACCACTGCAACGAGTGCGCCAACCAGTACACCGAGCTCAAGCGCTGGACCTTCCTCACCCACCCGACGACGCTCAAGAGGGGCGTCCACCAGTTCCCCTTCTCCATCCTCCTCGAGGGCCACCTCCCCGCCTCCATGGACACCCCCGTCACCTCCATCGCCTACGAGTTCAAGGCCGAGGCCACCCTCGTCAAGGGCACGCCGGGCTCGCAGACGCCCATCAGGTTCGAGCAGAACTTCGACGTGAAGCGCTCCCTGCCCCAGCCAGACGTCCCCCACCACTCGGTCCGCGTCTTCCCCCCGACCAACATCAAGGCCAGCGCCCACTACAGCCAGGTCATCCACCCGGCCGGCACGCACAACGTCTCGTTCCGCCTCGACGGCCTGACCAGCGCAAACACCAACAACAAGACGGTCGAGTTCTGGAAGCTCAAGAAAGTGACGTGGAAGCTCGAGGAGACCATCAAGACGGTGGCCCCCGCCTGCGACAAGCACACGCCCGCCGGCACCCAGTCGAACCAGCCAAAGGGCGTCCCGCGCACCGAGACCCGCGTCCTGGGCGAGAAGTACATGCACGACGGCTGGAAGTCGGACTACACCAGCACCGACGGCCACGTCGAGTTCGAGTTCGACTACGGCGTCGTCGCCAGCAAGCACAGCCACGGCCCGCGCTACGCCTGCGACATGAAGTCCCTCGACGGCACCGAGGTCACCCACGCCCTCATGATCGAGATGGTCGTCTCCAAGGAGTGGGCGCCCGTCGGCAAGCCCCACCTCGCGACTCAGACCGGCACCGGACGCATCCTGAGGATGCACTACCACGTCATGCTCACCGAGTGCCCCGGTCTCGGCGTCAGCTGGGACAACGAGGCGCCGCCCGTCTACCAGGACGTGCCCCCCTCGCCGCCTGCCTATCCCGATGAGCCGGCCCCCATCGACTACGTCAGCCTCGAGCACCTCGACGGCCAGGCGCACAACGGCCAAGCGCACAGCAGAGAGGGATCCATCACATCACCATCATGACTATTTGGAGAAGACGACGAAGCGGAAGAAGAAGCATAATCGAAAATTACACTAATTGCACGAGAAGGGACGAAAGGAACATAAAAAGTTTTAGTTTTATTTTATTCTTTTGATTTTTGGAGGGATTTTGGAATTACGCGCATTATACCCCCTGGTTCACGAACCGGGCACCTTTTCTTCTTTTCTTTTGATGTGTCTATTATTAGCGGGGAAGACTACTGTCTCAACTCATTTTGGGGAATTCCGAACTTTGAAGAAGAGGACCATGGATGGGCATGCTGACAGTGAAATTACCATGAGGATGAACTCTGGGGTGCATTGCGAGGCGTTTTTCGGATACTCGGAAAGAGCTGACGGATGGATGACGATGAGCGCCATTTCCCGTCGAATCGGCTTCTCAGTAGCTAGCTCGTTCACGAAGATACAGGTTCAGACGCAGAGTAATAACTACATGACTACAACTCACACGCACACACTCTCTCCCTGATGACAACCTTGGCTTTGACGTGACTTCTGGCTACCACCAACCAACTGTATAGCGCAACACGCTTACCCAATACGTCTGCGAATCTAAGCTTTCCGTTGGGGCGAATCAACCGCAGAAGCGCTAGCTGCGACGTTGACGATGGACACAACAACTCCAGACCCGACGTCGGACATGGCCCCCTTCACCAGGGCGGCAGGCACCAAACAAACGCGGGATGGCATGTGAAATCCTCGAGTCAAGACCCTTGATGGGCAGAGGTACTTGAGGTCTGCGTACCTTGCGGCTCATCCCACGTTTCGAGCAGCCGGGCGGCAGGCAGGCACATCGTTGGTCTCTTTGGGGCGGGAAAGTCCCGAAGGGCCAGATGGTTCACGGGTCCGATGAGGCTAATGGGTTAATCTTAGCCAACGATTACATGACGGAAACTGCTGGTTGGGGTGCCGCGGGTGGGCGTCTGCGTGTTTGGAGAAGTTGGAGACGTGCGCTCGCGGGATCGAGGGCGGGTTGGAGGTCTAGAACGTCCACGTCGCCGGCGGAGACCCTTGGGCATCGGGTTTGGGCTTTGGGTCGATTCTTGAAGGGGCAGAGCGGGCGCGTCGGGGCATCTAGTGCCGGCGACCTTGGATTCGGAAGCTCGAGCTTGAGCCTGGGCTTTATGAGTTGAAGTTGCCGAGTTGAAAAGGCAGCACTGACGAATTCCTCACTGGGGCAATTGCACTCCACAGTAAGTAGCATCCTGGAAGGTATGCTTTCCCAGCAGATGGCCACTTGGTACACTTCGTGTTCGAGCCAGTCGCACACAACGGCGCTATTGTAGTCTCGAGTTGGATAGTCCTGGAATTTCTCACGGTAGTGTGCCATGTGTACGCCGCAAGCGATGCGAAGGGGCGGCTTTCTGTGCGTGGAAGCCCGGTGCACGGCTGTACGTGTAAGTGAGTAACCGGGCCGGGTGTGCGTCGCGGTCCAGCCGCCACAGCGCACAACGCCTTCGGATGACATTCCGGGGGAGCATGGCACGCCTTCAACTTCCGCTTGCCAGACTTGGGTTAAGGGATCGGGGCTATTGTCGGGGAGAGGCTGGTCGTTGGGTTCTGCCTGAGTCACGTCAGGCCGTAGTCATGCCAGGAGCCGTGTCAGGCATTCTGGAACGCCAGGCCAAGACCGACCAGACCACCGTGACGGACCTGGGACGGGCAGCAGGCGGCGGAGCCGGCCGTTTTGGATGGTTCTCGCAGGCTTATGCAGCTCGCGAGAGGTGGACGAGCGCGGATCGAGGAGACTGGGTTCGGCATCGGGGGCTGCCGGACCGGGGGGGCGTGTGCGTGTCGAGCGCCCCCCCGGGAGTGTTGCTGCTGCTGCTTCAGTCGCAGGTGGAGGGTGGGCGGGATGGATGGTTCTTTTCTGTTACGTGATATCGTGGGTCGGTTCTCCCGGGAGCGCCCCCGGGAGGCGGGACGGCTTTCCGTGGGTTGTGGAAACAACCGAAAGGTAAAAAAGAAGGGAGCAAAAAAAAATTTACATTCAGAGGCCGTGCTGTGGCGGCTTGACGCGAATGTCGGCATACCAGCCCGGAGAGCGCGATATTTCGGCGGAGCCCGAGCCTGTACGGAACCTTGGGCTCTCCTGGTTTTGGCAAAGTTCTGGAATGCCTGGGCTCCGTGTAAGACGGAGGAGCGGAGACTCCGCATGGGTTCGGCGTCTTCGTAGTCACCCACCCCTTGCATGTCGCTCGCTTGGAAATTTCTCCGGCTGTTCAGAAGCGGGAAGGTTTCTGAAGAATTTTTCTTCATAGTGTTTTTTTTTCTTTCCTTGTCTTAATTCCAGTAGGTATCCAACTAGTTCCTTGGACGCCCGCCCACTTGGAGCCCGCTCGGCCCCATCGTGCAGCTCCAATTCTTTTGTGCTCCAAGGCCTGTGGACCACCGCCGCCGGGTCTTGGGGCGGTTTTCCCTGGTCAGAGCTGCAGCAAGAGGGAAGAAAAAATGCAAGCACTCAAAACACAGATGATGCCAACGACGAATCATTGCGTCAGGAGACCCCGCTATTAGGAGTGGCCAACTACAAATTTTGTGTACTTGACTAAGTGGCATGGGTACGGTGAGTCAAAGGATCCACACCGCGCAACACCAAGCAGACATGAATGCGTTTCTGCCGCTCGCCGTCAACTCCACCAGAGAGATTCGTTTCCAACCTCCTCTACCTGGCCGGCTGGCGCAATGGTAGCGCGTCAGACTTCTACCTTCTCCTACGAGACGTGGTGATCTGAAGGCTGCGGGTTCGAGCCCCGCGTTGGTCATTCCTTTTGCCTTTTGCTGGGCTGGACAAGTTTGCATGTGCTGCGGATATCGGTGATGTGGACCGGGTTTCTGGCACTCTGGTTGAAGGGTTAATCGATGGTTTGGATTAACTTTCACTTGTTTAGACATGGTGCGATGCAAGACAACAGAGGACTTTTCACTCCCCTGGTGGTCCAGGGAAGCAACGTCTTATGTTATAAAAACACTACCAGCACTGCGTTTCAAAATTGAATGAAGGAGACGAGGGCCTAGGACGCCTCTAACGAATTGATTACGAAACATGCCGTATGTTGTTGAAATTTGTCGGTCACCTAGTTGTCATTTATGATTATGTTGCAAGGACCTTGGTAACTTTGATACAGCATCATGAGAGCCCGTCGTGGTTGGTGTTGAATTCGCGATTCTTTGATGTAATGGCCAATCTTCTTATGTCTGCTTCGTCAAGAGCATGAAGCTGTGATGCATCGTCCTATCGGTGAGGCTCGACAGTCAACCTTCTGTTCTCCGGAGTAAACCATCTACCTACTCCGCTTACTAGTTCCAAGACAGGGCGGCTGAGTCCACGAGGAACTCGGGGTCCTTTCCCAATGTACATATCCGATGCGTGGAAGGCAGCGAAGCCGGTTTTACCTGCCTTTAAAACGTGGGTGTCTGTTTTGCCTGAGTTGAGATGTGTCCTGGGTAGACCCGAGCCTCGCTCATCGGCTCAGTAAAGAAACGCTCCCGGGCCGATGTCGTTTTGTACGTGGTAGACATGATGATGCTTTTGATTTTGATGGACCGTTAGCGGTATCTATCGTGCTGCCATTGCGTCTGTGGCAACACTGGCGCCGTGACTTGCACAATGAACTTGACGTCGTTTTAGACAGTGAACTCGTCCACTGCCACTCAGCTATCGATAAAGATACATGACCAGCGAGGCACCCCCCTGTGCTGGCCGATTCCCTTGTTGCTTGCTCAGTGAACCACCAGACTAGGTGGCGCAAGATGCATCATCACCAAGCCCCGGCGAGATACATCTCTCCGAGGCTGCATGAAAGGGCTCTGCGATCATGTAGAGGTAGAGCTGATCTTCGAGGACTGTGGACCAACAGCTGGAATAGCCATTCCCTAGCATGGTCCATAACTACAACGCGCCATTAGTCATTGGCCTGACTCCAACGACGTGATGATTTTCGACGATTGGGTCATACAGTCGTTGTTCTTTAGAGACCCGTCTCCGTGAAAAGAAAGAACTTGAGAAAGCCTCAATAAGCCTCTGTCTTGGAACGCTTCCATGTTGCCTGACGCTTCGTCGAGGGAAGCAGCCGCGGATTCACAAACCGCTCCTGGAAAGTCCCGCCACGGTCGTGTAGAGTGCACTGCTGGAACTGATACTGTCCATATTGGGATTACTCGAGGGGGTGCCTCGAGACCGGTGACGAGACTTTTTTTTTTTTT
>JAIMZG010000971.1:0-31036 GCA_020466075.1 Colletotrichum coccodes
GTGGTGGCGGTGGTGGGGGCGGCGGCGGCGGATCGTTGGGACTCGATGCCCTTGAGGTACTCCGCGACTTCGGGGTAGTCGTCCTCGCCCTCGATCTTCTGGCTGGCCGTGATGCCGTCGGCGCCCTTGGCGTTGATGTCTGCGCCGAGCTCCTCTACGAGACACTTTGCCGCATCGACGGTCTCGACGACGAACAGGGCCGTCTCCTCATCTTCGTCCCTCAGGTCAACGTTGACGCCGAACTCGCGGACCAGAGCACGAAGCAGTTCGAGGTGGTTGTAGCTCGCGGCAGCGTGGACGAGGGAGTAGCCGTGCTCGTCCTGGCCCGAGGCGATGGCGGGGTTCTCGCGGAGGAGGGTGAGCAGGGCCGTGGGGTTGTCGGCCGCCAGGAGGTACGGGTTGGGACCCATTGTTGGTTTGGTTGGTTGGCGGGCGTAGGATGAACCAGGGTCAATAGCTCGTGAATGAGAATTGAGGCCAAATTCGGTTGTGGCGCAGTTCAAAGTGTCTGTTCTCAAAAATCGGTCGGTGTTGGACGATGCGATACCAGTTGGAAATTTTCTGCCATGCGGGGGAGCCTCCGGCGTGACGCACAACCCCTCCAAGCTGAGGTCACCGCCTACCGAAACGGACGGGACATTTTCAGCTCCCGGGGTTCAGGGCCCTGGACCACCGGGCCTGTGCCCCTCCAAGCCTCCTAACCCAGCTTCTAACCCACCCCAGTCTGCCCTGCAAGCACGGCAACGCCACTTCCCCGAGGCTCACTTTCGACCCTACCAAATCTAGAAAGCCACTACGGTCTCATTATCCGATCTCACACCTGAAGCACAAACCACCACGCCATTTCCGTCCCCCGTGTTGGCCCGGCGTGACTGACTGACTGGCTGACTGGTTGTTCTTTCTCATTGAGGACTCGTTTCTCTATTTCTCAGGCTAAAGCCACACCTTGGTCAGCTTGGTTGAGGCCGCTTGAGAGGATCCAACAGGAGCCAGTAAAGTGACTCACCTCCTGTTGCTGAGTTCTGTAGTTCAATATCTCGGGTTGGGGCTGTAGTCTCGTTTTCTACAAAAAAAGCTCATCGTCTCGCGCTCTCCGGGACGACATCCAAGTGAGACCATCACCACACAACTTGATCTTTCTTCTCGGACACAAGACAGACAAGCAGACGGACAGGAGCCACGCCTTTCCTTCCCCATGCTCGTAGCCCGTCGGGCGCTCTTCTTCACTTCTAGACCATCTCCCCTCACTTTTTCAACACTTTCAACAACAAAAACTCACATCTTCTCCACGGCAATCATGAACAAGGCCCCGTACGTCTCCCAGGATGTGGAGAAGGTCGCCAACATGGTGCGCGCGCTAGACGGCGCAAAAAAGTCCAGCAAGTCCAAGAGCGGCGGCTTCTCCTGCAAGAAGACGTCTTTCGACGTCAAGAGCTCCCAGGACGGCGTCGTCGTCGACTCCTGGAAGATGCAGGAATGGGACTACAAGAAGAGGGACCTGCCGACGTACGCCCGAGGCCTCTTCACAACAAAGAACCGCCGCAACGAGCCGGAGATTGTGGTGCGCGGCTACGACAAGTTCTTCAACGTCGGCGAGGTACACGAGACGAAGTGGGAGAACATCCTCGAGCGGACAGCGGGGCCCTACGAGCTCACCCTCAAGGAGAACGGCTGCATCATTTTCGTCTCGGGCCTGGAGGACGGCACCCTGCTGGTCTGCAGCAAGCACTCGACGGGAGAGAGGAGCGACGCGGACATCAGCCACGCCATTGCGGGAGAGCGCATGATCGAGAAGCAGCTGGCTGCGCTGGGGAAGACGAAGGAGGACCTGGCCAGGGAGCTGAGGGATCGCAACGCCACGGCGGTGGCCGAGCTCTGCGACGACTCCTTTGAGGAGCACATCCTCGAGTACGGCCCGGACAAGGCGGGCCTGTACATCCACGGAATCAACCTGAACCTCCCCGAGTTCGTCACCTACCCCAGCGCCCTGGTCCAGAGCTTCGGCGACGCCTGGGGCTTCAAGCAGGTGGGATTGATCGTCATGGACGACGTCAACGAGGTCAAGTCCTTCCTCGAGGGGGTGGCCGAGACGGGCGCCTACGGCGACCGCGACGTCGAGGGCTTCGTCATCCGCTGCAAGGAGAGCCACGACCCGGGCTCGGTCCCCTACCGCGACTGGTTCTTCAAGTACAAGTTCGAGGAGCCCTACCTCATGTACCGCCAGTGGAGGGAGTGCACCAAGGCCATGATCACGGGGAAGCCGCCCCGGTACAAGAAGCACGTCAAGATCACCGAGGAGTACCTCCTGTACGCGCGCAGGCGCCTCCAGGCCGACAAGAACCTCGCCAAGCTCTACCAGCAGAACCACGGCATCATCGCGCTGCGCAACGACTTCCTCGCCTTCAAGAACATCAAGGGCTCCGACGCCGCCAACCTCGAGCTCTCGGAGCCGGCCAACGTCAACGCCGACGTCGCCCGGGACGTCATCCTCGTGCCCATCGCCACCATCGGCTGCGGCAAGACCACCATCGCCGTCGCCCTGCAGCACCTCTTCAACTGGGGCCACGTCCAGAACGACAACATCTCGGGCAAGGGCCGGCCGCCGCGCTTCACAAAGGCCGTCCTCGACCTCCTCAAGGACCACCCCGTCGTCATCGCCGACCGCAACAACGCCCAGAAGCACGAGCGCAAGCAGATCCTCACCGACGTCAAGGTGCAGCACCAGACGGCCCGCCTCGTCGCCCTCTACTTTGGCCACGACGACAGCAACGTCGACGAGGTCCGCCGCATCACCCAGGAGCGCGTCATCGCCCGCGGCGACAACCACCAGACCATCCACGCCGCCACCGACGCGGACAAGTTCCTCGGCGTCATGGAGGGCTTCATCAGCCGCTTCGAGCCCCTCGCCGCCTTCTCCCCGCCCGACAACGGCTTCGACAACGTCATCCACCTCGACCCCACCGCCGGCAGCCGCGAGAACCTCGAAAAGGTCATCACCGACCTCCACACCATGTACCCGAGCATCGTTCCCGAGGTGCCCCCCGCCGAGCGCCTCGACGAGGCCATCCAGTCGGCCTTCATCGAGTACAAGCCCGAGTTCAAGCACAACATCCCCGACCGCGGCCCGCGCAAAGACAAGCCGCCCCACGGCGGCCAGGGCGCGCAGCAGGGCGGCAAGCCGAAGAAGAAGAAGCCCCTCGAGTACATGTCGGTCGAAGTCCCCGCCCACGAGGTCCGCGGCGTCCTCGACGGCGCCTTCAACAAGGCGGGGACGCCCACCTCGCGCTTCTACAAGCAGCTCTCCCAGACCCGCCGCGTGCAGCCAAAGTTCCACGTCACACTGATGCACCGCGCCAGCTCCAAGGACGACCCGGACCTGTGGTCCAAGTACACGGCCCTCCACGCCGAGGCCGAGAAGGAGGCCGGCGGCAACCAGGACTTGGCCAGTGCCCGGCCGCTCGGCGAGTGCGCCGTCGAGCTCGAGCGCGTGAGTTTCTTTACCCCACCCCCTTCCTATCGTCAACGCGACCAGAGACACGGCTAACCCCCTCGCAGGTGGTCTTTGACGACCGCATCATGGCCATCGTCGTCCGCCTCGTCGACCCGACGGAACAGTGGAAGTGCACCAACAACGTCGCGCACATCACCGTCGCACGCGCGACGACTCGGTCAAGCCCAAAGAGAGCAACGAGCTCCTCGCCCGCTGGCTCGACAAGGGCACCGGCGCCGACACGGGCATCGACGAGGTCGTCTTCGACACCAAGCCTGTCTTGCAGGGGACCGTCAGGGGTGTCCTCTCGCGATAGTGGCCGCAGGGGGGGGCTGGAGGGGCTGGAAGAGGCCACGCCGACGGGGAAAGGCTCGACGCGATGCACCCAAGGCGTGAGGGGCCGTGGGCTGAGGCAGCGGTAACGGCGAGATGAGCCGCGGATGGCACGGTCGGGACCAGGCACTTGCTTTGCTTTGGTCGCCACCATCAGAGATTTAGCAGGCGGTGGTATACTCAGACGAAAAGTCGTGATTCGAGCATTAGCTGGGCCTATCAACATGATAGTCATTATCGAGACCAACATCCGCTTGGGATTTATGTCTATTTGCAATACATTCCAAAGTAATGCGTCTGTTTCCTGTATTGCCGAGCTGGCTTCCTTGATTATACTTGGAGACGCCGATATATGGAAGTAATCGACAGACTCATGTCAGCTGTTGTGAAATACTACACCAAACTCAGGTTATGAGAACGTGAATCATACTACGAGAGAAAGCCACTTGGGGAACCTATACATTGAACAATAAGTAGCGAATAGCCCAAGACTCACGTGGAGACATCGCAGGAGCAAGCAGATGCAGATGCAGCCATTTGGAATGATTAATCTCGTGGTTCTTCCTAATCGAAATAGTGTACAGTCCTGGCCCCAAATAGCAGGAGGGGCAAACGAAAACCGATGCCAATACTACCCCATGGGCCCCGCAGGTAAGCCACCTCCTAACCATGCCAATTCAAAGTGCAAAGCGTCGTCAAAGCAAGCCGGAAACCCAAATTTTGTCATCCGTCATAATTCCGCGACTCCTAGCGAGTCACCATCACCCCTCGTCGTGAGAGGTGGGTATCAGTAAGAAGCGTAAATACTTACAACTCCTGCTTCTTGGCGTTCTCAGCCGCCTTCTTAGTGTCGGCAGCCTTCTTCTGGGCGGCGTCAGCACCGAGGCCAACCTGGTTGCAACCCAGTTCCAGGTGCCCTTGGCGTTCTCTGCGATCTTAGCGTAGAGAGTCTCGGAGGGTGTCGAGGTACCGTACTTGAAGTACGTGTACTGCTTACGGGCGTAAGCACGCAGCTCGTCGATGGTGGAACCCTGGGGAACGTTGACGCCGTAGCTGTCCAAGTAAGACTTGAGCTCGCTCTCACTCCAGGTGTCGAACAGATTGGACTTGACAGAGTCGGTAGCCTGGGAGAGGTAGCTGGTGACAGAGGCGTACGAGGCACCGCCGGCGGAAGAGGCGGAGCTGTAGGCAGACTGAGCAGCGTTGACAAGCTCGTCACGGGAAGCGTCCTTCTTCTCGCCAATCTTCTTGGCAGTAGCATCGCTGCTAGAAGCAAGGTACTTCCTCAAGTTCTCGGTAGACAAGTCATCGTACGTCCAGGCGCTCCAGCCGCTAGCGGCCTTGTGCTGGTTCTTGCGAACAAGAGCGCGGAGCTCCTCAGTCTTAGATCCCTGAGGGACAGGGACGCCGCGGGCGTCGAGGTAACCCTTGAGGCGACTCTCGGACCAAGTGCCGACAGCGGCGTTGAAAGCGTCAGAAGCAGCGTTGGAAACGCCGTCAGTGGCCTTGGAGGCAGCCGAGCCGACGTTGGAGGTGGCAGCACCAAAAGCGCTGGCGGCCGCACCAGAGACATTGTTTTGGAGGAAATCGGCGCGGTGCTTGCGAATCAGAGCCTTAAGCTCGTTGGTCTTGGTGCCCTGGGGAACTACGTGGTGTTAGTGGAGGTCTGGCATTGTGATAATGATCAGCTTACCAGGAATGCCGTTCTTGTCAGCAAACTCCTTGAGCTGAGAGTCGCTCCAGGCGTCGATAACCATGTCGGTCAAGGTGGCGTAAGCCTGCTGGGCGCTGGCGGAAGCGCTGGCGGCCTGCTCCTGAGCCTTGAGAGAAGCGAGACGAGAGTTGCGGCGAACAGAGGCAATCAGCTTGTCGCGCTGTGAACTAGTCAGTGGATGCGCAAAGATCAAGGGTGTCAAAGTCTCTTACGCTGGTAACCTGAGGAGCGGGGAAACCGTGAGTGTCGAGCCACTCCTTGAGATCAGACTCTGCATATTGTTAGTCTGTGATGCAAGGTGAGAAGTGGTGAAAACATACCAGACCAAGTCTCGTACAGCCAGTTGCCGGGGTAAGAGGCAGTCTCGCCAGCCTTCTGGGCAATGGCCTCGTAGTTGGCGCGGGCCTTCTGAAGGATGCTGTCACGGTTGCGGGGCTGGGGAACTGGGATGATGTCAGTGTCACGTCTTCGTAGCACAAGATGCTTGTAAGCAAAGACATACCAGGAATGCCGTGCTTGTCAGCGAATGCCTTGAGCTGGCTGTCGGTCCAGCTGTCCAAGATCCAGTCCTTGACGTTGAGGTAGGCGTTCTGGGCCTGGTCACCAGTCTCATACCACGAGTTCTGGACCTGAGTGACCAAAGAGTCCTTGTTAGCCTTGGCAGAGTCCTCTGTCTGAAGACCCTTGGCCTTCAGGTACTTCTGGAGACGATCGGTGTCCCACGAGCTGTAGGGAGCTACGACGTAGTCGTTCCAGTTGCTCTCGATGAGCTTCTCGAGATCCTTGCGGTCGGCGGGGGTAGGGTAAGGGACGTCATGGTCGGAGAGCCAGCGCTCAAGCTCGGTCTCATGCCACTTGTTGTAGGCTGCTCGCGATGATTGTCAGTTCACAGAACACATACAGAGGGTGCAAGGCAACTTGACGTACCGGCCTTGGAGAACCAAGAGCTTGCAATGGCGCCCTGGGCAGCCAGAGCCGTAAGGACGGCGGGGAGGAAACGCATGATGATGGTGCTGCAATCAGTCTTCCAATGAAGTGCCAGAGATTTGGGGTATCACGTTAAAAAAAAAGGCTGGAAAGAACTGAGTAGAAAATCACCAAGTTGTCGTGAAGGAGGAAGAAACAGTAGAAGTAAAGGTTTGGGAGAAAGGTTGCCAAGGGTGTTGGTGGTTTTTGTTGTGTCGATGCGGGAGGCGAAACAGGTAGAAGACGGGAAGCTGGGTGCAGGGGATAGAGGAGGGACAGGTATCCGTAGTGCGTAAGGCAGGGTGAGGTGAGGTAGGTTGACGACAGGGAGGGTCAAGCGTCAATGGGCGAGCAAAATGGTCCACGGATGATCCAATTCACGTCAGGAATCCATCACGTCACTCACTGCAGTGCGTTTGTGGGAAACAGTGGCTGCATTTGGGTGCATCTGGTTGCTGAGGCGGCCGTGGTCCAATGATTCCATTTGTACGTACACACATACATACGTATTTGCCTCTCGCTCCTGCCCGAGCTGCCTGTCTACCTTCATTAAAGTCATACCTGCCGGGGTTGGTGGACAGCCATCGCGTAGGGAACGAGAGGAAGGCGCTTTTCTTTGAGTGTGACGAGGTGCCCCTTCCTGCGATCGGGTCACACTCGCACCTGCACCTGCTTGTTGAGCTCCATGGCTCTCTGTCTCTGTCTTCTTCTCACTAACATCCAGGCTGTGGCCGGTGGCACTAGTAGATATGTTCGCTAAAAATAAATAAGTAAAAACAATGAAAAACACAAAACCTCGGACAGAAGGACTGCTCCAAGCTAGGCAGGCGTGGCAGACATGCAAACCGGGGCAGGCACCCGTAACTGGGGCAAAGCTTCGAGACGGTCACGTCAATTCAATGCAATAACACCGGCCGGGACAGGCCACATGCCACGATGATCTGCTTGAAAGACATCAAAAAACGCAGCAGGAGCTCCCCTCGCAACCATTTCGAGAGCTCCATGAAGCTCGCCTCCTCCAAGCATGACGTAGCTGCCCCCCCTGTCTAGTGGGCGTTTTTAGCCCATTTTAGCGACGCGGTTGAGTGCGGTACGTACCCCCGCTTGCAACGTGCATAGCGCTGAACATTAAGGTTGCAGGTCAGTTTTGAGCCCGGGCGGTGAAACCAGTTTTCTGATGGGAAAAATGGGGGACGCGGGATGCCATTTAATGCTATTGATGTTTCTGATAAATAAAAACAGACCAAGAGGTGAGATGGGCTTCAGCGTGCGTTCAAGGAGCAAGAGCTGTTGTTGTCTCTCCTTCCTCAACACTTCTTGCAGTGCTCCTTCCTGGTACGTGCGTCATCCTTAGCTTCCAGCGGGAAGCTGCAAGCTCTTCCTCAGGTTGCGGTGTCCAACCAGCAGTGGCGCGCCAGGACCAATTGCTCCGGTGATGTCATTCTGAACGAACCCACAACAGAAAACAAACCAAAAAGATCAGCCACGCTCCGCACCGCCACCGATTGCGCTTGTGGACTGAAGTGAATCGTGATCCTTGGCGGTCTTGATGGGACGGATGGGGCCGGGGTGTGGGGTAGTGCTGCCAGCTGGCCCGGTCAGTGCTTGAAGCACGAGCAGCAAAACTCACATGCTTGGGTCTTTACCGAGAACTACACCTCAACCTCCCCCAGGCCGACCGAAGGGCCTAGGCCAGTCCATCAATCGTCATTGCCGGGTCACTGTTGACTGCATCCACGTTGTCTCCTTCGCAGCCTCCGCTTATCAGCATTGGCACCGGAGGCAAAAGATGCTGGTAATTGGGTGCGCATCGCTGTCCTGGTCAAACTCTGGACGTTGTTGAACAGCCGCTTTCTCTTCCCGTTTCGATATTTGACGTACGACTGACTGACCACCCGTGGGGTTGATTGTTGGGGGTCTATCAAGCTCTCGTCGATGTTACGACTGCGTTGTCACCTTTCCAACACACGCATTGTACGTTGTGCCATCTACACGATGTTGTAAACTGGAGGTAAAGAGGGTGAAATATCGACGGACCGGGAAGCGTGCATCGCAAGAGCCACAGTGAGATGGCATACTTGCTGACCAACCCTCTCAAGATCCCGTGACGGGGGCTTGTTTTCGAATCTGAAAACTGATGCACATAGAAATGGGGTTGGCGTCCGAAAGTGAAGCGATCTCGACGAATTGAACCAATTCAACGGTGAGACTGAGCAGCTCGGGGTAAAGATAGAGGCGAGCAGGGACTGTAGACCGTCTTGCGAAGTCTTGAAAATATCAGAAATGATTTTGGAATAGTTGTGTTATAATCCGTATTCAAGTTGAAGACGTTGCGGCCGGGACCCATACGCGCTCTCAATGCCTTGGTCGGGGATCCATATAAGTTGACCGGCGAAACAATAATGGCGACCGGCTTCATCAAATCGACCATTTACTACACACAAGCTCTGTACAAGTCATACCACAACCCATTTCCAGCCCTTATAGACTCCAAGCCTTTTCCGTCCCTGAACCATCCCGTAACGTATTGATTGTAAAGTCGAATCAGGAGTACAGTCACATGCCTCGAGATTATATAGCCTCATAGCGTGGCTCAGCACGAGGGTCTCCGCCCCGGACTAGGGTACCTCAACTCGTACCTGAGGCCTTTAGTCCTGAACACCGGTGGGTGTGTTGCAGAGGATGCCCTGGTCAAGCTATCAAACAATGTTAGTAACCCCCACAAATCATATCTCCAGAGGTAACCCACAATAGGCAGAACGCAGCATCGTGCACGCTGTCCAATAGCAGAGCAGACAGCGCTGAACTCATCCGCCGAGGTTGACACCGAAGGCGGGTTACCGCAGTCGAGGTCCGCAACACCGAGGACGTCCGTTGCGCAACACTGCGCGGTGCCATAGAGGCCAGAGCACGGGACATAGGGGACCTGGCGCTCCTCGACGAGGGGGGCCGAGAGGGCGATGCCGGCGAAGAGGGCGGCGATGGCGATGGTGAACTGCATTTTGGACGTGGGGTGGTAGTTGGGATAACGGTTGGTTTGGACAAAGAAGCTGTTGGAGAGTTGAGGCTGGGTGTAAAGCTTGTTAAGTCTTGATGGGCTGATGGGGAGAGTAAAAAAGATGAAAGTATCGACGGGACCAAGACGGCTTCTTATACAAAGATCCCTGACCGAGCAGACCGCTACAGGAAGACGGAAGCCGTCTTGACCTTCGTCATAGGCCTCCATCTCTATGACGATGTTCTCCTAACCCATCACCGGGCAGACAAGACGAAGCCACGTTCGCGCCGCCCCGAGCCCACCCCCATCGAAATACTTGGACAAGGTGACATCGTGATAGACCCAAGGGTCTTAGAAATGATCAGATATAGCCCCCCTACAAGTGCGGAGTGACGAAGACGGCTTGGTAGATCTCATGTTGAACCGGGCTCGATGGACTGGCGAGCAAGAGGAGCTCAGGGGTAGCGGTCTAGTCTAGTCTTCGAAAGACTGGGATTGAAATCCAAACTCACCCCATCCATGCTGCACACGAACTTGAAAGAGACTACTCAAGATCGGTACCTGAATCTCCAATGGAGCTCCTTACAGTTGCCACGTAGACCCCACAACCAGTTGAGAGGCCGCTTAACCGTTACCCCGGCGAGCAGACAACCCTCTCGCCCACATCATAGGCCAACATCGGCCACACACCGATATAAGGAGCACCCAGTAGTAACCTGTAAATGGACAAGCCACACATAGACCAAACGAGACCATACTAAGAACAAGCCTAGCTGGCCACTTAAAGTAACAGCCGTTGAACAGGGGTAAAAGAGACAAGCACGCTCGGCATGATTCCCCTGATGAGGAATGATTGACGTGGTCGTCTACTGCAGCCTTGGAATGCCCGAGCATAGAGTTGTCGGGCTACCGGACGCAGGCACAAACAAATCAGACACCCGGCATTGCGAGTCCATGCCGATAGTGACAACCGCATCTGCGGACAAGGTTGGGGCAAACGTTGCGCATCTGGGAGCGCGTGTGGCCATCCGACCTGATCTACACATGACAACGGGTCTCGAAGCGGAAAGCCACTCACCTCTCCCCCTCGTGTCTCTTGACAGGAAGCATGTGCTGATCGTCAGCGACTTCAGCCGAGCCGTTGTGTAACACGACGCCGGCCCCCCTGATTGCTCGACTAGTCGCCTAGCCTGGGGATCTCAAACAGGGCATGACGAGCTCCAAGGACATCGCTACCGAATCTCTGTGCTGTTTGGGCCGGGCATGAAAGTCGCAGATTACGCTGACGACAGTGGCAGAGGCCCGCAACGTGCCGGCGGCCTGTAGTTTCCAGACATGGCGGTGACGAGGCGTCGAGCGAGTGACCGAGACGAGGGCCGCCAGCCCAATCACCAGCCCAATCACCAGCCCACGAGCCGGCTGGCTTCCAGAACAAAATTGGCGTGCATGACTCCAATCTCCGCGTGGCAGAAAACGACAGAACACTCCATCAGCCCAGTAACAGACTTGCAGTCCTCGACTTCGGTTTCCTGCTATTCCAAGGGGGTTACGGCGAGCGCATACGTCAGGTACCGCCTCGCTCATTCCATATCCGGCCAGGTGGGTGTTTTCGAATCACGGTCGAGGAGGTCCAGAACCGCATATGCTCGGGTATGCGAAAACAGGATTTTAAAAAGACAAGACGGGAGAGATGGACCATGGACTGGGGTAGCGAGCCGGGGGTTGCGGTGATCCGACAAGCGGGCAGATACATGGACATGATATCCGGGCTCGCCTTGCCATCGACGATGCCGGCCGTCACCGCGGCGGCTGCTGACTTCCTAGGGTGGCAACGGTAAGCGCCTCAGGGCAGATTCTTATGTGTGTCCATGTACACGGCTGAATTTGTTCCATCAGGGCAATGCTATAAGGTCGTACGAGAAAGGGTCCGGGAACGGCAGCCAAGTCGACAGCTCAACTTTGCATCTATGCCTGCCTAGCCGAGTGCCGTCATGGCAAACTTTGAGTGGGAGGGAGCCCTAGAACCGGATCTCGAATGTGATATGTTACCAATGCTGGCCCCGTCGCACAAGAGGGTAGGCTGGCAAAAAAGTAGCAAACTAACAAGACAGCCAAGGAAAGAGAACCACCATAAACGTCTCGGGACGTCGTTGGTTCTCGCCGACCGAGCAGAGCCACGGCGGCGAAGGAAAGCGGGGAGATTGGGGGGTATATGCGCCGTTCCCCTGCGTCTTAACTGCCGGAACACACACACCACCCCTGAGACGGGTCTGCCATCCATAATTGAGTTTCTAGAATGGAAAGAAGGGGGAGCGTCATTCCAGCGTAGTCGGTTTGTCACTTCGGCCGCTGCGAGGCTTGCCCCCGGAGGTTTCCAACAACCGGCGATCTTCCTCGCGTCTAACGGCGTGGAACGCGTGGCTGAGTGGCAGAGCCAGCTACGGGGTCGGCGGTGCCAACGATTGCAGTGTTCCTCCTTTCCGGGCACATTATCCCTTGGACAGCTGGACGTGGTCCATCTTTACCAGTTTAGGTGGCGGGAAAAATGTGAAGGCGTTGCTAACAATAGATGGGCTGATGGGGTGACCTCGCCCCCCAGCGTTTAAACATGAGGAGACGTCAAAACCAGCGATGAACGACATCTCAGCTGCCCTGGGAAGATGCATGGCAACGATGATCCCTTCGGGAAATTACCCGGTATGGAGGCGGGCGCAGGCCCGGACGGTATATGGGGCCGCCCGCAGGATAGGCTCGAGATTGGGTGCCGATACTGTCTCACGCGTAGGGCTCTCGACTTTCACAATCGAGGAGTAACACTACCTAGCACGCGAAGAGAAGAAGTGAGAGGCACCGCGAAAGTAAGCTTCCCACTCTCCCCTTCAGCCGCGGTGGCGTCATCGGCCTGGGCCCCCGGCCCCGGTCCGAACTCTCGGTAACCCTCCTGCCCTCGTCGCCCGATATCATCAACATGAGACCATGACACCCAGAAAACTCCCAAGGCTGCGTGATACTGCATATTGGTACTCTGAACCTGCAGCCGACAAATCTGTCGGCCGGTCAAGGGTCTTCATCCAAAATACCCACTAGGACAAGTAGGACGAATAGAGGCAAGCCCGGAGCAAGGCAAAAGCTCGCTTCCAGGATGCCACCCCAACCCTCTCCTTGTCGTCACCCGTCTTCACAGCAATCCATCACCAACGCTCGCGTCCAAGCATCCAAGAGGCAGCCATATGGAGACCAAAAAGAAAAGCCACAAGAGGCACGACGCTAGGACATGACTTCCATCTTGAGCTCCCCTGTCCACCCCAATCACCTCCAAGCGAGCCCAAACCAGGTAGGGATCGGCCCGTCGAGAAAAATCAAGGTTTGCGGTCCCAAATCTCCTATCCGTGAATGTCGCATCCAACGCGCCGCCAATGAGACTTCAGAGACGGCAGCATGGCAGGGCGGCAGAACAAGCTACGGGTACACATAGAGTATATCGCCACATAATATAGCTCGACACGGCTCAGGATGTTTGTAGAGAGTGACGCCCCCCGTCTTGGTCACCTTCGTGCCGTCTTCAACGCCATTGAGACTTGGCAATTGATCGTTCGTCGTAGGAGGAGTCTTGAATCCCTGACTGTCAAACGCACGGCGACTACGTAACGACTCAGCGGCTTGTGCGCTCTGAAATGCACTCGTAAAACCACCTTGAATGCCTGCTTAGACTATCCAGGCTCCGCACGCGATCGTCCTCAGCTCGACAGGGTCGCTCGTATGCGGCAGCTTAATTGTTGATATCCCGGGAAGGTTCTTGACGGCTTGTTGATCGCTTCTTCGCATGAGTGACCAAGAGCGGCCCGGTTCCAATCGGCATGCCTCAAAGATGCAGATCGTCGTGAAATGTCGCCGACTTCGATGGCAATGTGCCATTGTCTTCACGATTCGTGAAAGAGAGTATTCAGTTGCCCTCGTCCCCGTTTGCCACTTGGCAAGAGGCCTCACTCGTGACTTTAGGCGGCCGGACTAGAATGAACATCATACAACGCCGTTTGCTGGTCTCGCCAACCCTGCTTTCCATTCCTATAGGGGCCGCTTGAGTGTCCGTGGTAATCGTACAAAGTTGTTGTCTATCGCATTCGACTCCTCTATGCATTCCCATTCCCGCCAGAAGCAATAACCCCAGATACCCAGCGGCATCACCCGACACTCGAATGGATTAAGCGTAAAAGTTGACCGTCTGGGGTGAGTCAGCATGTGTAAAAGTCGGGGATGGACACCAGTAAAACTTACATCCTTCTTCTTGGCCTGCACTTCAGCAATGGCGTCCACGTAGTGCTCGTGGCTGATCTTATTCTTGCCCATCCGCAGGGCAATCATACCAGCCTCCACGCAGACGGCCTTCAGCATGGCACCGCCAAACTCATCCGTACTGCGGGCCAACTCGCCCCAGTTCACGGCAGGGTCGACCTTCATCTTGCGAGAGTGGATCTTAAGAATCTGGGCGCGGGCCTCCTCGTTCGGCAACGGGAACTCGATCTTTCGGTCCAGACGGCCCGAACGGAGCAGCGCGGGATCC
Source organism: Colletotrichum coccodes (assembly GCA_020466075.1). NCBI lineage: Eukaryota > Fungi > Ascomycota > Sordariomycetes > Glomerellales > Glomerellaceae > Colletotrichum > Colletotrichum coccodes. Next base: position 14,063 of record JAIMZG010000971.1, read on the forward strand.
AAGACGTCGACACGGTTCGTGGCAGCCAACACCTTGATACGATCGTCTGATGCGAAACCATCAAGCTGGTTGAGAAGCTCAAGCATGGTTCTCTGCACTTCTCTGTCACCGCTCTTCTCGCTGTCGAAACGCTTCGTACCGACGGCATCCAACTCGTCGATGAAGATGATAGCGGGCGCCTTCTCCTTGGCGAGAGCGAAGCAGTCGCGCACGAGCTTGGCACCATCACCGATGAACATCTGCACCAGCTGCGGACCGGCAAGCTTGAGGAAAGTGGCGTCGGTTTGCGCCGCGCAGGCTCGCGCCAGGAGCGTCTTTCCGGTTCCCGGGGGGCCGTACATCAGAGCACCTGTAGTTTGTCAGTCTCGCCCTAAAAATCATCAAATCAAACGTACCCTTTGGTGCCTTGATGCCAATCTTCTTGAACCGCTCCGCCTCCTTCATGGGCCAGACAATGGCCTCAACCAGCTCCTCAATCTGCTTGTCCAGACCACCGACATCTGTGTACTTCTCCGTCGGCTTCTCGTCGACCTCCATGGCCTTGACTCTGCTGTCATACTCGGCCGGGAGCGTGTCAAGAATGAGGTACGAGTCCTTATTGACACCGATAAGATCACCGGGCTTCAAGGTCGTAGGGTCGACCAGGCCGATCAGCGGGAGGAAGATGGTTTGCCTCGTGGAGGTCTTGATGACTGCCGACTTGCCCACACGGGTAGCGTCCAGGTCGATGTTGGCGCCCTCTTCCGATGACTCGGCGGTAGGGTCGAGATCGAGGAGTTCAACGACGTTGCCGACCAGGTAAGGTAATTGCCTACGGGTGGAGTAGTCAGTTTCCATTTCGTCATCATCGGTCTGATGGAGGGGCATACCGGTTGTTAGCGATCTTATCAAGGTTCTCCTTGATCTTCTCTCCCATGGTAGCCTTTTCATGCGTCAACCGTTGCAGCTCGCTACGCATGATTCTAGAATCGTTCTCTAGCAGCCGTTTGCGGGTTTGGATGTCCTGGGTGCTGAGGTTCAGGATCTCGTCATCAAGGATGTCCTCCTCCTCCTCCGCATCCTTCATGTCTGCGTCGCCTTCGCCGGTCGGCTTCTTGTTGTCCTTCTCCTTGTCGCCATCGTCTCTCTTGTCGTTCTTGTCCTGACGGTCGAGGTCGTCGAGCTCTTCGAGGGTCGACATGGTGACGGCGGGGGGTGAGGCTAGAGGGTATTAAAAGATGAATCGTCTCCAAGGGTGCAATTCGCCGTTTCTGTCGTCAACGCGTGAGGTGGGGTGGTGATGGTTTGGTGGGGGTGCCGTTTCTTTCGTCGTGGGTGGTGATGGAGCAGAAAGGGACAGCTTCGGAGCTGCGTATTTGAGGTATGGACAGTGAGGCTCGAGCTGGACCTCAAGGCAAGCAACAGTCGCGTAATCAGCCTGGTGTTGCCCTGTGCGCCCGGTGGCCACCTCTTGCCGGAAAGCGCTAGGAGGAAAGTCCGACCGGATCCGGCTACAGTGTCAATAGCAATTCGGACAGTACAATTCACTGTAGCATACAACAGCGTAAAAGGAGCGTAATCTTGTACTATTCATTCAACATTGCGGGATAGACATTGTAACTGGCACTGGACCAGACGGTTCCATAGTAGAGAAAAAATCATGATTCTTACTTCGTCATTTACGATGACGGAATGAGCTATCTATTGGGACAGAAAGCCACGCGTCAGGGCAGCTCGAGATGCCTCTCTCCGACTGATTAAAAGGGTATATGATATGCGCAACAACCGTCATTAAGCCGCACCCTCGCTACCTCACAGTATACACCCCGAGCTTCTCGTCGTCAAATCATTCGTCGTCCAGAATTCGGCTTGCCACAGAGCCGAGGATGGGAACCTCGAATCTGCAATTTCTTAGCGTCTGCCCCTAGCAACGGGTGTTATGCCAAGCTCAACATACCTATCGAGCGTGTCCGCGTCCTGATACGCCCTCAATGCCAGCCAAACCATTACGAACAAGTCGCCGATGAAGAAGAACCAGCTGAGGAATTTGGACCACGAGAGGAATATCAGGTGGAAGATCATGACGGCCGTGAAAAGCAGTGCGGACTGCCATGCGTGAAATCTGCCTTGTGTCAACGGTCTGGCCGACGGATTGAAGCATGGGAGCATCATGGAGCATTTGGCCCACAGCAGTACTGTCTAGTTGCTGCCGGAGCTCAAACACTACTCGATGCCCCCGTGATCACACATCCAACATACCTCACATAATCACTGTTCCGCTCCCCAATCAGCAGCAGTATCGCGCCCAGCGGCGGAAGAGCCAAGTATGCCAGCGCAGCCTCATAGTCTAGCCTGATGCCCAAGCTCGTGTCGAACTCGCTCACACCCTCCCGATGCGCGTCGGCCGTAGGGTAGGAACCAGGCAGGTTCGGCTGCCATCCCCGCTGTGGTTGAGGATGCTGCAGCGGCGGCGGTGACGGCTGGCCGTAGGGTGAGAACGGTCTTCGGAAATCGGCCGAGGCGCGCGGCGATGCGAGAGGAGGGGAGAGAGCTCGTTCGCGCTCCGGGGGGGAGGATTGGTACGGAGCAAAGTCCATGGTCGCGGATGAGTGCTTGTGTACGGTTTTGAATTGGCTCCGGAGCTGGAGCTGAGTATATGTATTCTGAGTGCGTGTACTGGACGTCGGAACGGTAACGGTTCGGAGCTGTGTGAGAGTTGCGGATGCGTGTCGCGAACTTCTTGAGGGAGAGGTTGTTGCTGCGTTGTCGCTTTGGGAATCGAGGAGGTACGTCAGCTGGGGGAATTGGAGAGCTCAGAAACGCGCAATGCCATGGCGTCAGGTCCTGCGTGGAGGTACCGCCTGGAGCCGGAACACGACCGCCTGGGGACTCGCGCTCCAGGCTTAATTAGGGGTCTTTTCGGTCCGACGGCGCGTTCATGCAGGTCGTCTGCAGCGCTCACTGTTAGTGGCGCCCGCCCCGCATTTTGACGGCCCCGGTGTCGGATCGGGACACCTCGTCTTCGGGTCGATTGAGTTTGTCGATTCAGTCCGTCTCAAACGGCTTATCTGGGGGCGGGCTCCTCCGTTTTAAGACTGAATGGAAGGCTCCCTTTAAGACTTTCCGTAACCACCTCAGTTCCACTAACTCATACTCAACCAAAGGATTTTATAAGACTGTTTGGACATCATTATCAGTACGGGTTGGTGAGGCTCACCCCTATGTGACACTGCCATGGCCCAGTCCCGTCTTTCCGTAAAAAAGAGCCGCTTGTCTATGACTTGTGAACAGTCGAGAGACCAACGTTGAGATTTGCCGGTGTAAAGAGAGTAGAATTTCAAGGCAAGCCCGCATCCGGTCTACCTGACTACTCTGAACGTCACCATAAACACGCAAGGCACGATCAACTTAAATGCTTTGAATAAATAGTTAAGCTCTATAGTAGAGATCCGTATCTCGTGATAATACAGACTTGTACAGCACTATCATACACATTCTCCCGTTTGTTTACTCGCTCTTAGTCTCCTCCGCCTTCTTCTCCCCCTCACCCACCTTACTCTCATCCTCCAACTGCGTCCTCCGTCCCTCCAAAGCCAGCCACAAGCTCTTGCTTCCACCCTCGAGAGCAGTGGTAAGGCCGAGACCGGCGCTCTGGAGCAGGTGCACAAGCTGCGCCCGCAGCCCGTCGATGCCGCCCTCGATGCCACCCACCCACTTGACGCCCTCGACGTCAAACACGTCGCCCTCGATCCGTCCACCGACCAGGAGCAGCTTCTGAAGCGCACTCTGGCACTGCGGCTCGTAGTAGCCAGGGTTCTTCTTGCGCGTCGGCGCAGGGAACTGGGGGGGGGCTCGGCGAGAGAACCTTCAGCGCCGCCGCCAGATGGGCGGGCGAGACGGCGGGGAACACGAGCGCCGCCGTCGGGCCGCATAGCAGAGGCGAGATCTGTGCGTACGCCGAGTCCTCGGGGGCCTCGAAGTCCTTCATGGCCTCGTACGCCGCCGTGCTCAGATCGTGCACGAGCGGGCCCCTGGTGCCCGTCTGCGTGCCGGCCTTGGCCTTCGCGACCTCGGGGTCGTAGAACTCGGCCAGCTTCAGCGCGACGTTGAACATGCGCGTGCGCAGGACCTGGAGGTGGACGTCGCGGCCGTCGACGGGGGATCCCTCGGGCGTGGCGGCGGCGAGGGAGGCGTTGAGCTCGCGGCGGAGGGCGGACCACTCGTCGGCTGTTAGGTTGCTGTGCTGGAAGAAGAGAATCAGGGGCGTCGTGCGGAGGAGCGAGGTGTAGGTTCTGATGAGCTGGGACTTGCGCGTTTCGGGGGGGCGGGCCGAGGGGGGCTTCGTCGGCGGGACGTAGTCGGCGGGCAAGCGGAGGGACGGGTGGCTCGAGGCGGCCGGGGCGGCGAGGCGCGCGGTCGACGTGGTGAGGTATCGTGTCATGGGGTGGGAAGTTGTCGAGGGCGTCGCCAGCCTGCGCAGGCGCGCGCGGCCTGGTGTGGTAACCGAGGTGGCATTCTATGGTATCGTCAGCAAGACTGTAACTCAGTGACATGCTTTTGGGGGCCGTACGTTTCTGTTGAGCAGGAGATGTCTGCCAGAGTCCTGCGGTGTAATGGGTATGCACCTGGTGGTGGAAAAAGTTGATGGAGCTCCCGAGCTTCAATTGGGACAAATTTCATATGGTCCGTGCACATCAATCGAGGCATGTTCTGATTGGCCAATCACACACAAGCATTTGACCATCTTCATTATCCGAGGAAAGTCGAGAAGCAATTCTTCGATAAAATGGAACGAACTCGAAGTTGTATCTCACAAGTTCTGGTTCCAATCCATCCTGAGCCATCTTAAAACACTCGAAGCCAGCCATTCTACTCCTTAGCGATGACCAACGAAGTCATCGGATCAGCCATGAGCCGCCTCGTGATGAAACTATTCCAACCCTGACTGATTGTCCATGAATATCTGGACGATACGACGGAAACGTTCTGAAATCAACCCCTCCCAACCATCATTTCTTCATATTCGCCGCCTCTCTCATCTGCGCCTGAATTTTCGCAATGAAATCATTGGCGTTGGGCATCGTGATGTATGCCCCAATCGCCATAAACACCTTGGCCTCCTCCAGCGACATGTGGCTCATGCACTCGAAGGCGCCCTCGGGCATCATCAGGTTGTGGAACAGCTCCGGTTTGACGGGTCCCCCCTGCATCAGGCTGCCAAATATGCGCTCGCAATACTTGTAAAACACCTCAATGTCCGCTGGAGGGATGCCGCTGTACATGAGCCACGCCGTCTCCATCACGCGGCACTCCTCCATCGAGTGCGAGGCGCAGATGTTGAAGTGCTTGGCCACGCGCCGACCGAGGAGCTTAACCGAGTCGAAGGGGCTCCGCCGGCCGTGCTTGGTGAGGCGATCGATCCAGACGGCGGTGAGGCGGAGCGTCTCAGAACCGGGAGGAAGCTTCTTGTTCTGCTCAACGAGCTCGTCCTTGATGATAATGTCGTAAGTGCGCCGGTCCATCCAGATATTCTTGTAAAGGTCGCACTGGTCCTGTCCGTTGGTCACACCAATGCTGAACTCGTGGGAGTACGGGTTGGGGTCGTGGACGAGGTACTGGCGATAGACGTCCTGGCGGCGGATCCGAGCCGTGATATCTTTGAAGATGACGTCCGAGATGGTCATGATGTCGCGAGCCTTCTCGTTCCAGCTGTCTTCCTTGAGCTGTGCCACCTGCCACGGGCCCTTGAGCTTCGGGATGTACTTGGTAAAGTACGTCTCGATGCACCCCGCCCAAGTGAACGAAACCGTGTCACGGCAGGTGATGAGACCCTTCTGGCTGGGCGGGTACCAATGAGGCGCCATGTTCTTTACAACTGTCGAGGAGATGCAAGAGGCATGTCGCGACTTTATGAAACTTTCGAAGGGTAGTACGGTCTCCGCGAAGCCGAACTTGTCGCCGAGGAGGTCGATGATAAAGATGTCGTCCGGGTTGGAGCCTTTGAGACGGCAGTTCAGGACTGGATGGGGCCAGAACATGGGGTCCTTGCCCTTTGCAATCTGGATATGGAGGCCTTCACGGCAGGTGTCACTCGCGAGAGCGGCAATGCTCTTGGCGTTGCGGATGAAGACTTCGGTCTCGACGACCATGTCGCAGTGGGCTGCGAGAATTAGCTGACCAAGCCCTACCACCGGGAAAGAGGATAGAGGGAACTTACGGCCAATGATCTGCTCAATCATAGGCTGGAGGTGGTAGTAGATGTTGTTGCCGGCATCCTAAGCCAACACTTTGCGGACATCCGCCGTTGGCCTGTTCGACAGAAACGGTTGCCCTTGGGGGAAGACCTGTTGACCAACCCAGTGACCGGCGCCATACGAACCCAGGGACACAGTTGTACGCGATACTCCACTGCGGTCGACCATGTCCCGCTTCGAGTTCCTACTACGAAGCTCAACGTCAACACAGTCGACGGCAAACCCCGAGTACGTCGACGCCATGAACTTGGCCGAGATCGCCTTCAGGATGAAAACAGCGCGGAGAAAATGCTTGCGGCGCTGGCAGTCGGGGAAGTGCTTGGGCCAGTCCGCCTTCTGACACTTCTCGGAGCAGTACATGCGGCGGAGGTAGGGGTACCAGCTGGCGTAGCAGCCCGAGCAGTAGAACATGCGCCCGTTGGGAGGGGCCTCGGGACCGCCGCGTTCGACGCCGCAGTGGACGCATCTGTTGTTATGGAGAGCCTCGCTCATCTCGCTGGCGTACGTCTGGTCCTGGCGACTCTTGAGGTTGGCGTCCGAATCCCGTCTGCCGCGATGGATCCAGCGGGCATACTTCAGCCAGTCGTTCCGTTTTATGCACGCCTCGCCTGGGCAGGGGCCGCCTCCGTCACCCACGCAGCACTTGTGGTCCGAGGTGACAGCAACGGACTCCTCGTCGATGGGGACTACGTGGGCCACGGCGAGCTGGCCGAGTAGCTGGGTAAAGGCGCAGCGAACGGAGAGGTCAGAGCGGTCCCAGAGGGAGAAGGCGAAGCGGGCGGCCCACCAGTAGTCGTGGGCGTTCGGGTCTTCCGTGTTGGCGATGATGCCTCAAGGGACGAGTTGGCGTAGGGCCAGAGGGCGAGGACGACGCATCGGTCGTGGTCGGCAGAGGCTTTGGGATCCTTGAAGCCCCAGTCGTCCTTGGCGACGCTGGGAAGGGCCGCGAAGAGTTGGTCGACGGGGTCACCGGAGATGCAGTCGTAGCGCTGGGTGCGGTCGAGGTACACTGGGAGTCCCTCCTGCCAGAGTATGTAGTCGAGCTCGCGGAGGCTCTTCTTGGTGTCTTCGGTGAGTCCACTGGGGTCCCGCTTCCGCTGCGATGGGAGTCAGTGATGAGAAGTGGGACGGGAATGAGGAGACGACAACGGGGGATCGATACCGTGTAGCCCGCCACATTAAAGAGGCGGAGGAGGTGATGCTTATCGGTCGAGGGGAAGAAGGACCGCTTCGGCGAACTGTAGAGGCCTTGGTGAGCCATCTCGGCTTCTCTCAAGATCCGTACGAGAGCGGGCTCGCGCTTAAAGATGAATGCGAAGGGAACGGTGAAGAAGAGGGTGATGAACGAGATGAGATGAGTAAGAGGGAAAAGGCAAGCGCGTGCCGCCTGGAGAGTGAAGAAAAAGACGTCAACTCTGGTGTCTGGCTTTTTTGCTTGATTGAATGGCGAGATCCAGAATCTCGGCGAATTTATCGTCGGGCTGTACATTGGATACGGGCTGGAAGGAGGGGAAAGGTTCAAAGCCCTCTTCATTTAGTTCTATGGTGGGAGGTGTCGACTGAGATGAAGCAGTATTCATTATGACCCAATTATTCTCCAGTGTGCCTGAGGTGAAGATTGAGACACGAGTTGCAGATTTCAGAGGTGGCAGATACTAGCCTGGTGATCTCTCTACTCTCGGGCCGGACCAGGAAGATGTTCATCTAACAGGCTTTACACGACTATCCAGCTCAGGAAAACGTTGCGATAGTGAAGCCTCCGAAGCCATGTAGCTAGGAAAGAAATAAGGAGCAGGAATTTATGGAGACTCGGCCATTAATACGGGAGGTGAGGTGAGCATCTTGGTCAACATAGGGCCCAGGAACAATGATAGGACCACATAAACCATATAGAAGACCGTTCTCTTTGTTGCTCCCCACGTTATGTCTCCTCAAACTGTCGCGTCTGTTCTTCATCTTGTCTTTACCGCACTGCATTTCGTCGACTATGCAGTTCTGGGCCAGGCGAGAAAAATCAAACGGGGCTGGGCCACTGCCAGGTGAATGCGTGTAGAAGCAATACAGGGAACGAAACATGAACCACGGCAGTCAGAGCAACGGAGTGTGTTTGAAGTTGTAGCGAGAAGAAACTGGCAAGTTATTGGCTGATTAGGTAAAAGTCAACACTCGACGGTAATGTCATAGACAGTGGTACACTTGCAATGAAAGGCGTACGAGGAATCAGACAGCTGATAGAAGCCGGTTATCGACTTGATGGCTATGCCAGAAAGTAGAAAAAGTTATCTCCCATCGAACCATCAGACCCATCCGACCCCAGAACTACCAAACAGCCCTATGCATCACGAAACCAGATATTGCTTCATACCCGAACCACACGCAAACATCAATGCTCCAGCGATAAATCTACTCCAAGGGCTCTCGGCCGACTGGGCCACCAGGGGGGCTTGTACCGACCCACGCCTTCGTAGGAATGAGCGTCAGGAGGAAACCCTGACCACCCATGCTCACGCTTGGCCTTGTTTCTGGCTTCCATGTCAGCAGCTTCGAATTCGGCGAGAAGAGGGCCCTTACAATCCGTCCAAGGTCTGCACCGATCCCACCACAGCGTCCAGGCCTTATCCTGAACTTTCGGGCCGACTTTCTTGAGGACCAAGTATCCCTGGCTGTACGCTTGCCGGTAGGTGCTGATGATGGTCTTGTACGCATGGGCGGCAGTGGCCGTAGTCCATTCCCAAGGGTATCCCTCAGCCACCTGACGCTTCCGCCAAGCCTCGAGCCGGACTATGACTCGGAACATGAGGTCGCGGGCTGTGTCAGTCTCCCACTCGTGTTGGTAGAAGCTCAACTCATCATGACGGTCCGTGTTCCTCCGTAAATGCTGCGAAGGCGACGGGAAGCCAGTGTGCATGGAGCTTTTGGCGCATTCCTCTCGTTTGAACTTGTTCGCTGCCATGTCGAGTATGCCCTCGATCCAAAAGCATTTCGTCAGCACTCCCTTTCCATCGACGACTGAAGACAGGTACTCGGCCAGCGCAAGCATCGCAGGTGGGGAAGTCGCAAACGAGATGAAGACATTGTGATCCAGAGAGGCACCCACAAAGGCAACGATGAGCTCCTTCAGCACATTGCAGTCCCCTTCGAGATCGGTCGGCACGAGGATCGTGCGGTCCGCTGGTTTGGGGTCAATGTACCGGCAGGCGTCTTTGGAGCACTCGTCGACGCCGCACCAGCGCCACTCAGCGTCAGGGGGCTTGCCTCCTGAAGCTGCGGTATTGCGAGTGTGGTAAGCCGTCTGAACAGCGCGGCGTCGGAGCAGAAGTCGGTAGTAGTTCTCGAGAGGTTTGTCGTGGAGGAAGAGGCCAGGCGCGTGCCATCTCTCGGTAACCTGGTCGCGAGAGTTGCGGAGGGTGGTGATTCTGCGTGTCTGCTCCCACGCCGGCAAACTTGGTTCCGGGCAGTCTTTTGGGGACGTGACCGGAAGCATAGGCTCACGAAGGCGCCCTTGGCATTTTGAAAGTGTCGTGTTTCCTTCGCTAAAATCCTGCGCCAAGAATCGCTCCAAAGCACTTTGTGGTTGGTTCTCGGGCTCGCGGGATTGATACAGTTTGTTGGTATCATGGTGCGTGAGAAGGGGGCCAGTGCTGTCTGTCGGCTTAAAGGATGTATAAGAGGTGCCGCTCTTAGTCAGAGACAATGTGTCCGGACGGGTCAGGTTGAGGCTCGTCTCCGTGGATTTATCAGATGGATCCTTGGAAGTGTTATTATTGGAGATGTTACCAGGGGAGGCTTCAGAGCTGTCGACAACGCACCAGCTTCCGGAGACAAGAGAGCCTGACTCTTCGGGGCAGAGAAGGGATACATCGTGGTGTCTGCGCGTCGTGTGGTCCTCGAGGTCGGAGAGATTGGGGATGATGTAGTCGTCATCATTGGGTTCTGCCATGTTGGGCGAACTCCCGTGGGTAATAGGGGGTGATGTTGGGAACTTGATGAGTTGAGGAGAAAAGCATGAGTTTTTGGTGTTCACCGGGAAACCACTTAACTATATATGTATGAGGATTTGCTTGCCTAATGTAGTTAAACAGGCTCCATCGGAGGGTTTGCAAGGCTGAAGTGCAAATGATCAGAGTCGAAGAATTTGCGGGCTGTTTCCACTTTGACGTCTTTATGTCAACGCCTCACAAAGAATCGTTCACGCGCGTGTTCTAGTTATCTAAAGTTCCCGGCCCAGACCTATCAACTCACCAATGTTGTGTCTGGTTTACTCATTCAACTGTAAAGTTAAAACAACACTGGATATGGATGTCTATGGTAGTTCATAGTGGAAGAAGGAAAACAAAAGATGCAGATTGCGAGTGGGAACGAGGAAGTGAGAAAGCCAGAATACCAACAGGAAATCGAGAGAGATAGGTGACGTGGACAAGACGCAGGAAGAACAAAGACTTGCAGGCGACATTATCTTAGGGCTCTTTGATCCTATTAAGAGCTAGGAAGGCAAGCACGCCAGCCTGTGATGGATTATGGACTTGCACAGCTGCTGGTTGATGACAAAGAGAAGGGTGCAGAAATACTACTGCTTGTAATCGGAAACTGTTTGATGAGCATCGCCTTTTGAGGGCTTTCCCTGTTAAGATTGGAGTATCAGAAGCAGTTCATATAAAAGCGGAATTGAAGAATGAACACAGTTCGAACGGAAACTGTTGCAGTTGAAACATGTGTTGCTTTCTTCGTCATGTAATGACCATCTTGTCGACTGAATGAAGGGGTGAGAAGCATCGATGCCTGTGTCTATGATGGTTACCCTCGGTCGGTTCGAATTGCTATCTTCGGGTGGTATTCTGCAGAAAATAGAGTCTCGAAACTTTTTGAAATCCCGAAACCAGTCCTGCCATTCTTTGATTGACCTGTGTCTCAGTCAGCCTCGACCGTGGGTCGTTGCCTGGATATTGTGTAAGACTGGGTATGTATCCCTACTTTGAATCTTGCTCCGCTGGTCTCATATCCGAGAGCAGTCCAACTTCTCCAGCATCTGTTAATCTCATCAGCATTGGCTTTGGCTTGCATAGAGCGGAGTTTTTACCATCACATGTGAACGGCAGCTCAATTGTGTTTTCATCTTCATGCGTGCCAATGTCATGGAGTGCGACCTTCGTTAAGGAACCAATCCCCGCATGTGGTTTAAACGATGAAGAACGCAACACCGTTTGACTGACACCACGAGCAAGATTGAAAGCCGCCGCCGCCGCCTCGTCCGGGTCTCCGGGATCTAGAGTCTGAAAATGTTCCCATGCAGCAGCCTCGAGCGGGTGAATGATGCGGCGGAAAAACTCTAGGCGCATAGCTCTATTGTCTTTCCTTACTTTATCAAAAGTGGCTGGCGCCAGGCAGGCGCGTATGGCCTGACGGAACAGCGGTGGGAAGCAAAAGAACTCCTGGTGTTTGAAGACCTTCATGGCTCTGTACCAGAGATTCTTTTCTGGAGGAATATTGTTCTTCGCCAAAAATGATTCTAAGCTCTCTCCGAGGAAGACTTCTAGGAGCATAGCCCCAAGCATCAGAACGTGAGAATCGCCATGGAATTCGTTAGACTCTCCAGGAACTGTTGACGGACTATTGCCGAGAAATGGTCGAAGTGGAACTCCAGATCCGTCATGGAAGAACCAAATGTTCTCCCGCCGCCAAAGTCTTTCGACACGGGTTCCACCATGCAAATAAAGGAGAGAGTAGGCAAGAACAATGGAAAGAGCCCATTTGATATCGAGGTCCCAAGCCTTGTCCTGGATCGCTATCAATGACCTAAGATCAATCTGGCCTTGGAGGTTCTGCGGTTTGAATTTGATTTCCCCCGGAAGACTCCGAGGTTTTGTCAGAACGTTTTGCGCCAACACAAGATTAAGCTGATAGTGACTGGTATCGTGTCCCTTTAAGTACTTGCATATGCAAGCCGATGGTCGTGGTATCGTTCCGGGTTGAAAGCTTGAGATCGCCTTGTCAACAATCGTGAACTTCTTTCGGCTTGTCGACGATTGTAACTTACGTCACTTCGCGGTCAGCGCTAATTTCCAGCTCATGCCAATTAAGCAATGGCCCTTCATTAGAATCGCGACTCATTAAAACACACAAGGACATGGGCTTGGGCTTCCGGCCATGCCGTCTGTGAGTGCCGAGTCGAAGTCTGACATCCCTCTGAGAACGAACACCGCAAGTGCACAGCGCTGCACCAAAGGTATTGTACACAAATTCGCAAGCATCCTCTTCAGGGGCCTCCAATTTTTGGGGGATTTTGGAAGCCGCAGTTTCGTCCACTAGCATCCTGCTTTGATGCTCGTACTCGTCTGTCAGATCCTCCAGGCATAGCTGTAAATCAAGCCAACTCTTTTCCGAGTCTGGCAACCTGGAGCTGAGAGTCTCAACAATGCCATCATACCAAGATTTATCAGCCCGATCAATGAGGTCACAAAGCTCTTTTTGCCGCTCATAAGCATTCACCTATTGGCAATCAGTAATTTTCTTATAGAGCCGTGATCGCCGCCATATTTTCATATAGACGCACTAGTGATCCGTCCGTTCTTTTCGATGTGACGTTGAAGATAATGTTCAGGTGCTTAGCCATCTTCCCAATAACTTCGGTCAAACTTTCAGCTTCTGTGGTTCCAATACCCCGTAGATGGTCCTGGAGAAACCAGGCCGAGACCTTGATGTTGCGCAGGCAGCCAGACCTTTTGTCTATCGGACCGAGCTTACGCTGGAGCTCGGCACTGATTTTCGTAAGACAAACGAGTGCAGATATCGTCCATCTCAGTTCCCAAGGGTGGGACTCGTTTCTCACTTGCACGCTCCAGACGTGACCCATGTTGGTGGTTGAAAAAGCTGGCTTGCAGCGGATTTAAGAAAATTTGCGACTCGACAGTGGGAAAAGAAGGTCATCAAAAAAAATTTTACCTTCGGCACAGCCTGATCAAAAAGCCCTCCGAAGTCAGCGTGGACATGAAGGCATGGTGCCGATGAGGGATTATGTATCAGAGAGGCTCATTGTGGCACATAAAACTGCACGCCGACGGTGTTCTGCACTGTGCCCCAGCCCGGTCAAGAACTTAACAGGTACATGCATCCCTCTATGTGGGCTCGTTCTTGTCTCACTGCATCTGCAGGATGGTTGCGAATGGGCATGCAAGCCAAGTTATGTTTGTGGATTTTTATGGCAAGGATTCTATTATCACTTGTTGATTTGGGCCGAGCCTCGCTAAAATCTCTGGCGGGGGTAGAGCTTGTCTGTAGGACTCTGTTTTTGTTTTCAACATTTTCTGTTCTTCCTTGCTCAACCGGAGTCCTCGTAGAAACCTCGACAACCGTCGAGATGGCCCTCAAGCGAGAGCACGCGGAAATACGCAAGAAATCCGAAGTATGTTTCGAGCTTTTTGCCAAAATATCCCACTCGGGTAAAGTTTCCGAGAAAAGCGCCTCCTACGACCATCTGAGCAGCGGACTGAATGATAAATTCTCGCGATTTCGGCTTTGGACCTCCAATATTGGCGTCTTTGCAGACGACCAGCTGTCTTTGGATTATCGAGTGCGAGAAGTTGACGAAGTCAAAGAGCTGTTTTTGGATCAACTCGACACCATCGAGTGGCGACTTCTTCAATGTATGCTTTGTCGATGACCTCAATCGTATAGAATTCTGTTCTAATTCCGAATGATGGTAGTCAGTGGCTTATTCTCTGAGGGATCCGAGGATCGCAGTACCGTCAAAAACGATAGTACCAAAAACGACGACACTGCATCCTCTCTCGCGACCGATACCCACAATGAGCCCGATGTCTTCCAGGAATGGAGCCCAGAGGAACTGCTTGATTCAATCAGTCGAAGCGTCGACTGGCTACAACGGCTCTCAAACTCGATCAGAAAAGCCAGCTCGGTTTACCAGAATGCGAGAGCCGAATCCTTCAAGATTGAGGACTACGGCGGAGACAAGCAGGTTTCGGAAGAAGCTGTGCGCGACTGCTATAAGACAATAATACGCGGAATCAGTCCTGGTCTGCAAGATGACTGGATGATTGACCGACTAGCTAATACGATGATTTTGCGTCTAAAGCGAATTCTTTATCGACGGTCCCGACAAATTGAATGGTCGTTTCCACGCGTTAAACCACCATCGTTGAAACAAGCGCCATTTCAACCATTACCGTTACAAAAAACGTCATCCGGACCAATGCCACAAGCAAGTTCAAATATGCAAGCAATACCGACAGTCTCTACAAGCACCAACCCAGTGATAGCCTCCAAGGCAAATCTGGCCACGACTTTGAACGTATCAACATTGCGGCGCATTCCGATCTACAATAAGTTTGAGGTCTCAAGGGCGACGTCGTCAAAGTATCATGCAAACAGATTGGTTGTACCTCCCCCGCCTAAGCATGCTACAAATAGTGAGAACTTTACGTGCCCTTACTGTCGCTTGGTATTAAAGAGTGCAATCGCCAGATCGTATGGCGCCTGGAGGTGAGAGCCCAGTACAGCCTGAGAAGAGTTGATCGGGGAGAAATGGATGGATCTCGATTGTTTGACATGCTAATTTTTCTTAGGAAACATGTGAAGCTCGATCTCGAGCCGTATATATGTATCTTTTCAACCTGTGGCGAAGGATTGGAGATTTATGCCACAGAGGCAGAATGGCTTTCGCATATGAAGACGGCTCATCGCATGAGATGGCACTGCATCGCTTCACACTCGAACCACACGCCGTTCATGGCTGAGACGGCTGAAGAATATCAACGTCACATGATGGCGGTGCATTCTGGGGAGTTTTCTAGGGATCAGCTTTCTCTCGTTTCGGACATGAGTCGCCAAACCATCCTCCCTATCATCGACTGTTGTCCGTTCTGCTCAGACTACCCTACGACATAAGATTCTCTTGAAAAACATGTGGTCAGTCATTTACAACAGTTTGCAGTGCACTCTTTAGACATACCTCAACAGTTCACCTCTCAGACCGAGGAACAAGAGAAACACTCCATGGATGAAGCATGGGATCAGATCCCGTATATATTTGCCAAGGGCGTACAGGATTACGCAGACGGCCATGTGGACAAACGCTGGCGTGAATCTGCAGCAGCTCCAACAGCCGCCACGGCAAAATCAATTGCCGAAAACCGCGTGCCCACACAATTAGGCGATAGTTATCCGAAAGCAGACAAGCAATCTGCATTTAGCGCATGGTGTAAGTCCTTACTTTGACATCAATGGACTTGGCTAAAATTCTATAGTCCTTGTTCCATACAGTGAAAACCCAGACTTTGTTGGGCGGTCAGACGTACTGCATCAGCTCGCAAACCTGTTTCCAGTGCACAGGCAAAGTCGGGAAAGCCCGCAGATCACACGAAGTCGCTTGAGAGTAGTACTTTTTGGCCTTGGTGGCGTCGGGTACCTCACACCTCCGTCAGATTGCCTGCATCATCTAACTTAACATAGGAAAACACAAATTGCACTTAGTTATGTCTACAGTCTGCACAAAGAATATCCCGAAATAGCGGTGTTCTGGGTTCATGCCAGCAATGTGGAGCGATTTCGCCAATCGTATTCCACGATCGCGCAGGAATGTCGTATTCCGGGATACGATGAACGGGAGACTGATGGCTCTTTGCTTGTAAAACGTTGGCTCGAAGGAAAAAACTCAGGTCGGTGGGTTATGGTCATTGACAACGCAGACGACACCGATGTCTTCTTTCCAGGCTACCGGAAACAAGATGACGCATACCTCGACCCTAAGATTGGGTCGCTAGGTTTGAGTCGCTATATTCCTAATTGCGACCACGGATTAATCCTCATCACGACTAGAAGCAAGTCCCTTGGGTTAAAACTTGCCCACGGGGGAAACATGCTTCAAATCAGCGGCATGCATGACGAGGAAGCAAACCAATTACTCGCCTCTCTCCTTAGAAGCGATGACATAAGCACTGAGGACACTTCAGTTCTCTTATCTCGCCTTGAAAATTTACCACTAGCTTTGGCACAAGCAGCATCATTCATTCTAGAAAACTCTATATCTATCGAAGAGTATACCCGGCTTCTGGATAAGGACGACTCTTTGGTGGACCTCCTAAGTGAGCCATTTGAAGCAATCGGGAAGGACTCCGATACACCGCATGCAGTCACGGCAACTTGGATCATTACATTCGAGCAAGTCGAAAGGCAAAACGCTTTTGCTGCCGAAGTACTCTCCTTCCTCAGCCTCTTTGACAGACAGGCTATTCCCAGGGATTTGGTCATCGAGTTCTATCATCTACGCCATCCGGGTACTGCGAGTAACTTACTGTCGGTAACGAAGGCACTCGGCACACTCAAGGCTTTCTCTTTCATCTCACAGGGAGGTGATGACTTCTTAGATATGCACCGGCTAACACAGCTAGTGACCCGGAAGTGGCTGGTGAACAAGGGTTGTGTTTTGAGTTTGTCGAAGACGCCTTGCAAGTCATGGCCGCCATTTAGTCCTTATGGCGAACACTACACTCGGGAGGTTTGCTTCAAATATACTTCGCATGCCATGGCAATCTTGGGTCATGACGAAATTTTCTCCACAGAGTCAAAGGTTGCAAAAGCGACTCTGTCACACAATTTAGCAAGCTTTCTCGAATATCAAGGACACTGGTATGCTGCTGAACAGTCAGAGACTCGAGCGGTGGACCTGTGGAAAGAGTTGTTTGGGGATGAGCACCCAGATACGCTGGGGAGTATGGGCGCCCTGGCG
>JAIMZG010000972.1:0-12505 GCA_020466075.1 Colletotrichum coccodes
CTTCTGTTACATCTGCCTGTCTCGTCAATCACCCCGCCTCAGCGCTTCCGCATCTTATACCATCTTGAACTACTACTATACAGCGCACAATACTTCAATGAAATGAGCAGGCCAACGTAGAGTCGCCTTGTTGTTGGCATTTCTTTACTGCACTTTGTTCTACCCATCATGCTCTCTTCTTTTTCAAGCCGGTTACCAAGCACAAAGCGCCATCGGGGCCGTCGGCAGCCTCGGCCTTGAAAGGGGATGATCAGATGAACGTATGGGGGGACCTCGCGTCAGGCTGAGACCACCAGCGGGGTTTACACCGGCTCTTCGATACAAGTCGCCGCGCCCTAACCCTCTCAAGTCCCAGCCAGCAATCGCATGGTAGAAGACGAGGTGCCCTGAACCGTTGCTCAGAACTATCAATTACTACGCGCAGCTAGCCCCCTAGAACTCCGCCGACACGGCAATGAAGCCCGTCGCCTTCCCCTCGGCCGCCTGCTTCATCAGCTCTTGGTAAATGGGGTCCTTGGTCTGGTAGTACTCCATGTCCCTGCGCGAATCGTCGGTCAGTCATCCGCACATCCAAGACTGCTTGATAGTCGGACCAAGGGGGGGATCAGACTCACGCCTGGTTGGCAAACGTGATTTCGTAAACCACACTCCACGACTGCGAGCCGGGCACGTCGGTCAGGACCTTGCACTTGCTCGCCTTGGAGGCGACGATGTACGTCTGGCCGTCCTCCTGTAGGCACGATAGTGTCAGCCTCAGTTACGGGTGACAATCTGAGGTGTTTACGTGGGCGGACTACCTTCTTGCAGTCGTTCACGAAATTGCTGAACCTCGCGACTGCCTCATCCTGCTTGACGTCGTCGGCGAGAGCGATAAGTCCGATTCTGGTAATGGCCATGGCTGCGGCGTGTGCGTCTATAAAATTCGTGCCGGACGGGTGCGCTGTAGGTTGGATGGTCGAAAGAATGTATGATGGGCTGTACACCACCACCCTCGAGGCTGCCGGTTGGCCATGCTCTTATAGACGTCCAGAAACGGGCCCGTCCCGACCTAGGAAGTCATCGCCGTTGGCCCGGCGCACAACCTACGTCTCATGATGCCGGCGGAGAAGCGGAGCATGAACCTCCTCCCCTGTTCAAGGCCCTCCCCTCCCCGTAAGTGGAAAAGGTCACCGCCGAGGCCGAACAGCCAGAAACACGCATCCCCCAAGCCCGTCGCGTTGAAACGTCAATCAGCTCAGCAGACACCGCAGAGCACGCCTGCTCTCAGCTCACCGACGGAGACACGGGGGGGGTAGACTCCACAGATCGTCAAGGGCGATAGGCAGGTCGCATGAACACGCCGCCGGCCGACACTTACCGAGAACGAAACCATGTACCGAGGCATGAACAACAAAACCACGCCCCCCTTTTCCTCGATTGGCCGGCCAAGCCAAAGATCGGTAGCGACTAGAGTTCCCCCCTTCCCCCTCGAACTGCGAAACGATGGCAGCGCGGGATTCTCTTACATCGGCTGTCGTCAGGGCTCGGCGGCGGAGCATATGCCGATTCGGGTCGCTAGCTTGCTTTGGTTGACGTGTGGAGGCACAGTGCCGGGCAGATCCCGGCTTCCCGCGGCGGGGGAGGGGCACCGAGGTTCGATGGAGTTGAATGGGGCGCGTCCCGGGGTCCGTGAGAGGCCCGTGCTGTTTTCGGCTTCCGGTCCCGTCGACACATTCTCCATCGGCCTGTCAGTTCGCGTCACGACCAATTGCGGGCAGCTCCGGGTCTGCTCACCATTTCCATCGATGCTCGTTGTTACTTCTCTGCTCACAATGAGTCACTCGGTGGTTCAAAAACACAGGGGGAGGGCAAAGTATTGGTGAACCTGATTATTCATTCTAAACGCAATCACAGACTTTTTTTAGTAGCCTTCCCAAGAGGACCAAAACCCAGAGAGTCATCATATCGTACATCCATAGCTCTTTCCCTCATAGGTATGCATCTCGTTTTCCCAATGTCTCGCCATCTTCACCTCCCCACCAAAGTTTTCTCAAACTTCCTAGTCATGATCCAGAAACCCAAAACTGAAACAAACAAAGAGAGCCTCATAACACTGTACATGTTTAAGAGTTAGAAATTAAAGGCCGATACTTGCGGGGACGAAAGCATCCCTCGCCAAGTCCAGCAGCCCATGAGGTTTGTAAAACGTTGCCGCTCCGAGAACGCCTCGCCGTAAAAGATATGCCGGAGGATATCCGATGCTCGCTAGCTCGAAGCCAAAACAAGAAATAAAGAGAAAAAAGGTGGAAATTTTCGACGTAGTTGGAAGAGAGAGGAAAAAACCACGGATGCAGCAGCACATCCGAAGACGAGAAGTAGCCATCACTGGCTTCCTCTGCGTCGCCTCTGGTCCCTGTAGTTCAGAGAGTAAGGGGCAGGACGTTCCTGGCGAACCGTACGCCGGTCCGGAAGAGCGGACCTCACATCTTGGTAGTAGCCCGGGTGAGCCGGGCCTGGTCCGGGCTGGAAGGAGACGGGAGATCGCGGGGCGTACGTCCCCTGCGAGATCTCCGCTCCGTTCGTAGGGTATAGACAGTTTGGTGGGTTCGGTCGCAGGTAGAAAGAGCTCTCCTGCTGGGTGGTGTAATGCTGCTGGGGGGGTAGGCTCGGTACTGGCTGCATGGGTCGCATCATCTCGGCTGAAGTTGGAGGCGGGTAGGCCTGCATCGGCCGAGGCTGCATCGGTGTGCCAAAGTCCGCCATCGGCATCGTCTGCTGGAGGGGGGTTGGAAGGGGCTGCTGGAAGAAGCCGTGCTGCGGGATGTTGAGGCTCGGCCGGCGCAGAGTGGCTGGCCATCGGCGAGTGTATCCGGGATGTAGGCTGGCTGTAGCTTGTGGGAGGGTAGAACTCTTGGGCAGTGTTGATGCGGGGTTCTGGGCGACGGCCGTGAGAACTGGCCATGTCCCGAAACATGCGCGAGCGGTCTCGGTTCTGGGCCATTGCGGATGACCTGTCTGGTGGTGGAGTAGCTTGGCCGTCAACCCAGCGGCAGGAGTCGGATTCGTCTGCGACTTGTGAAGAGACGGAAGCAAGCGCTGAGGGAACTCGGCCTGTCGTAGTGGCCGGTGCGTTCTTGCTCGTGTCGCTGGCGACAGTGGCGGTGTCCTGTGCGCGCTTGACGACCTCCGGATGAACGCCCTCGACGTACTCGATGAAGTCCTTAAGATTCTGTACCTTCTCATCCAATTGTTCCACACTCTGCTCGGAAGCGTCGGGAGCGTCGGGGACAAGTGCCTTCATCGCGTCAACGATCAGGTCAACGAGAGATTGGAGCCTCTTCTCGGTGCCCTTCAGCGGAATGCCAGTGATCGGTTGGAGGAGATTGAGGAGCTGCAAAGATTCTTCCGTGGTTCGGCGAATAGCTTGCAATACTTCGGTGGCTTGACGAAGCTGGTCATCACCGGTTTGATTCTGCTGCAGCTGCTCCAAGTGGCTCTCCAAGGTGTCAAGGTGCGCCTGTGAGCCCTGACGGAAAGAGTTAACCAAGCCAGACGGCGAAAACGTATGGAGAGGCTGCGCTGGTGCTCGGCGAGCCATGACCGGTGTGCCTCTGGTGCTGGACGGCCGCGAGTCCTCGGGATGCGGGCTGCGTCTTGGTAGTTGGCTGTGTGACGATGAAGGCAAGGCTCCTTCGTGCACCGGACTGTAAGAGCTTGAGGGAAGAGGTTGAGGCTGGCGAGGATCGTGGCGGCTGCTCTGGATGATATGGACCTCCTGAGCCGCGGGGAAAGAGCTGGTCGTGGTGCCTGGAATCGGCAGTCTGCTAGACTGTTCCGGGTATCTGGATTGCATCTGGAAGCCTTGCATAGGTTGAGAAGGCACCGCTGAAGGTAGTTGAGATGGCACATAGCCTGCGCGGGGGTCATTGGGCATGCGCGGTGCTTCCGGCTGTTGAGGGTGGTGCGCCGTAGCCCCATGATGCATGTGAGAGCTGGCTTGATCCTCCGCAAGTCGGTATTGCTCGTAGTAGTCAGATTGAGATCCTTGCCTCGTAGGCAGCTGCTGCTGGCGTTGAAGCATTGGGAGCTGCTGCTGTCGCATCTCCGGCACGTGTTGCGGTGGCATCTGTAGAGTATCCCAAGCATTCTCATGGCCTGCCTGGAGGCCATGCGTGGGCCACAGTGGCTCTTGAGCGTTGCCTTCTGGTCGATGCTGTTCCGGGTGCCCAGGCGCATAGTCGCCGCCCTCGTTTTGTGGCATGAAAACAAAGTTGACTTGCAAGTCGCTTTCTACAACCATATCCCCAAACTGAGACTCGTTGATGCACAGATCAAGACTGTCAGGAAAGGCAGGATCAAAGTTGAAAGCGGCATCCACGTCGAAGCTGAAGCCGTCGTCTGATCCTAAATCTGACCATGTAGGCGTATTACTTTCGTAATGCCGACGCTTGGGCGATGGTGTTTCGGCAGAAATGCGAGTGTTGCGTTTTGTTGCGAAGGAGGCAGTTCGGGTGAAAGGGGGTTTGGGTGAGATCGACTGTCCACTCTTAGTCAGCCTCGTTCTCGAATGCCACAACTCCCTGTTTGGGAAGATGGTCGCTTACCTTCCGTCCAGTGGAAGACTTATAAACCGGGGATTCAGGGTCTCGTATCTCAATGGCAGAGTCCCTTCGTCCTTGGAGACGGTAGAATCGTGGGAGGGGAACATCGTCTCCAGATTCGGAAGGGCTTCTTGATGAAGCACAGGACGAGGCAGAGGGGGTCAATGCTGGTTGTTGCAACTCCGTGTTAACTGAGAGCGCATCCCACTGGGCGCTAAATAATGAAACTCGGTTCGCGTGGTCCAGGTTGACCCTCGACAGGTGGCCCTCCAGCATGACCTCGCGTCCAACGTAGATGCACGAGCCGAAGAGGGTTGCGATGCCACGGTATCCCATCTGAGGACGCTCCGAATCGGAATGACGGAAATCAAGGTTGGGTCCGTACAAGGTAAGCAGGAATGTGGTGCCGGACCGTTGCTCGGTGTGAGTGGGAACCCAGCACACAGCTTTCAGTAGCACGAGCATACACAGGTTGTTTCGGAGGTTAAGGATTTGAATCACGTCTGCGAGGCTTTCTCTCGCACCATCGTCGACGATGGCCACCGGATCTCCGCGTTGATACTCTTGGCCGTCGAAAGACTGTCCATTGTGAAGGAGCGTGCCGTGAGCTGGCTGCATGTTGGTATTTGTCGGGTCATCGCCTAGGAGCGTGAGGCTTGTTGACTGCATAGACATTGTCTTGTTCGGTTGCCCTTCCAGACAGATGATGTTTTTGGTTTGGTATGAGGAAGATAAGGATGAGCCGTAAAGCACGAAGATCAGCACCACCAAGAGCAAGATTGGCCTTCGACCTGGCACATTGCTTGACAAGAGTTGGCGTCGGAGATTGTGTCGAGGCAAGTTTGTGCTTGGTCTAGACGTAGGAATTGATCTGAGACGACGATGAGAGAACGTTGAAGTAATATTCTATGGTTGGAGAGATATATAGCAATAGCGACGAGTGAGATTGACGAGGAGGTGACGAAGTTTTATACGATAAATCGGACCAAGAGGGAACCGTAAACACATACCGCCTGGTGGGCTTCCTGGAGCCAGATGCGACTTGGCGTCAATTCGGGTCCGATACCCAGAGCATGGGTCACGAAGTATGGCTGCAGCGGAAGCCTCCTTACGCTTCCGTCTGTATGAATTCGTATGCGATCCTTGTTGACACCCTCCTAGCTGTTGCGGACGTAGGAAACAGGGGGGATGGGCGTGAGTGGTCAAAACCCAGAATACACTAGAGGGCGATCTGCTAGGTACCTAGGGCCGTAAGGTACAAAATCCTTGTCGGCGAGAGATCAGGGATGATGACGGGGCAAGCCGGGATGACCGGGGTGTTGGGAGGCCATGGGTTGTCTCGGACCCTTTCCCCACTCCAAAGTGAAATCGTTCGCCCCGAGTCGACTTTGTCGGTGCCTCGCTGTTGAGTACCCAGCCCCATTGCACTGGGTCATGGCTTTCAGCCAGCTCGTATCATCCACCTCTCTTGTCGTTGGCCTCCTGGATCATCACTTGTGGTGAGCATAAGAAAGAGCTCCAAGTCAAACGTCTCGGGAGAAGAATAAGCGTCATCTGCGTCAACCGCTCAACCTATTTGACGCCATTGACGCCGTCCCGGATGGCAAGGAAGTCTTCATGATAGCTCATAAAGCACTTGTTCGGTGCAGACAGAGACTCGTTTCAAAAGAAATTTCATGAACATGGAAAGAAAAATTTTGAGAACTGATAGGGCAAGACACGCCATTGGTTGTCGACCATGCCGGACCGCAATCCTGACGGCGCGGACGTGGAGTAGCCGGACGCATGCAAACCCTCCTCAACCACTAGCTCTGAGCGGTGACCCCGCCAGATCACGAGGGGAACATGCATCTAACCCCCCCCCTTTTGATGAAGCTACCGAATATGCCTGGTCCACAAATTGAATTTTCGAGGTAGGTGTAAGACAGCATAACAGATCGACGTATGGCGCTAGGACCTCGCGATACAGAACCTGGAGGCGCTGCCGAGGAGGGCGGAAGGGCCTAGATAGATGACCACATTGCCGTCCGGGACTGAAACCGGTGCTCGCATAGCCATGATTGTGGCTTCGTCATTTCGCTACTGGCCACTCCGGTCTCGCTTCCTTACGAAGACGATGGTCTTGCTGGCCGGTAAAGCCTGACGAAATGTGGGCCAGGTCATGCTACTTGTTGAGTCGGTCTGTGGTGAGAGGTGTGTTAAAGAGCAGTATACGCCTTATCAATTGTGTACATCTTGTCGCGTCGTGAACGATCTAGCAGCGTCTGTGGTGAGGCGTGCCCAGAGATCGCCCAGATTCGCGACAGAGGGGTAATTTGGTCTAGATGATGTTGCCACCTCACCGTCCCTCCTTGCCTGTCTTAGAGTCGGCCTCGGTCTTGTCCTTGTTCTCTGCTTCACCCTCGTTGGGCATCTTGCCGAACTTCGTCAGAACTTTGGCAGCCCATTCTTCGAACTCTCGCTCAGCGGCCTCATCCGTCTGATCAGCTGCTCCGCGAATGCTTCTACGGGCCATGTCTCTCAGGTCGTCGACGGAAGACACATCGAAGGCCCAAGCAGCGCCTCCAGTCATCATCATGGCAAAACTGAAGACGTTGAGTGTCGCCAGGTTCAAAGCCTCAAAGGCAATCATGCCTCCTTCGGGGTTCCCTTGCTTGCCTGCCGCGTAGTGGCTGGGCTGGTAGAACTTGGGGAAGGCGGCGAGTTGTTTGCGTACCACGGAACGTCGCGTGACCATGGCCGAGAAGAGGAAGAAACCGGCGCCGGCGAAGAAGAGACCTAGTTGTTTCGTGGCCCTGGTCTGGAAGACGGAGGATGCTGGCTGGAGCGGCGACCTTGCGGGTCGAGAGTCCGAGGACTCGTTGTCGGAAGCCATGGCTGTTGGCGAGTGTTGGGCGAGCATCGAATCTTCCGCCTGGATTGCAACCCAAATGTCAGACAGAGAATCCACAGTGGCTTTTCGCGGAAAGGCTTACTAGGACAGGGCGGCATGGGCCGATTCAATTGATCGATACGGGAGTCGATGGAGTCACGGTCCCTTGGGCGATCGAGCTTCGCGTGCTGGGGAGAGGTAAAGCGGAGCTACGGGACGGGAGCTCCTCTGAGTTTGAAGTCGGGGAAAGGAAGTTCCCGCCACTAAATTTTTTGGACCCTTGCGGGGAGTGGATCTGGATATGCAACAAAACGAACTTGCTGTTCTGGCTTATGCACAATATGGCTTAGCTAATAGGAGTTCATCCTAGCCAAAGAAACCTCCAGATTTATCCGACTTATCCGACCGTCCGCCTGTCCGTCCGACCTGGACGGGAAAGGCCAGCAACTGGCCTGTTTCAGCAGTCCTTATCCTTTATTTCACTTTGATTTCACGACATCATGAACCATTCTCATGGTTGGTGATGCATCTTCTAATTTTAAGTTCAAGCCTCTCTGTCCATCAAAGGTTCGTATCGGTATCCTCTGAAGGCCGATAATTTGGCATCATGCCGGCGAAATGCTATACCCGTTGACTACGGACGAAATGCAGGCCGGCCCACTGTTGACACTACACAACTTGCAGAAGATATGATTTCAGGAACCTGGGTCTGCGACTCGAAGACAGCTAAGGTGGCCACACCACAGCGGCAGAACACTATGAACGGGGTTCTCGAGATTGCATCCGCGACAGCCACCCGTCGTCATGTCTGCAGACGGCATGGGAAGTATCATGGCAGTTTGTCATCCTCCTCCTTCCGTGGCGCTACATGGCCGCACTAAAGCCCTGGTCGGGCAATGGCACACGTCGCTCCGCCCCTGGGAGCGAAACCCAATCAGCATCGCCCACAGCGCAATTCCGATCCACCTCGTCTTGGGATGGCAGCCGACCTTACAACGGTTGCTTCCATCAGTCAAAATCACCTGCAGATGACATGCCATTCAGATGATCGGATGGCTTCCCCGGGGCTTGCCCACCTCCTACGACGCCTGCATCTGGCGAATTGCCTGGTCCCGCTGACTATACACCAATCCACTTGGTATCACAGCAAGAAGTACTTGTGCAAGACCGTCAATATGACAGATCAGACGTCGTTTCTCAGTCACACACAGTTACACGCCATCGACGCCTCACGGGTCTAGTCCTTCCACGATTCATGACCTGCGCCAGCATTCCATTTGGCGACCGCAGACAAGAACAGATGGCATGCTTGTCTCGGCAGCGATCGATTGTCCGAGATCTTGATTGCTGGATCGTCGATGGTATTTGACAATGCCTTGACGCTCTGTCGGTTCCTAGTGGCACCAGGTTGTCGGGTCCCACAACGCACGCGCGACGCTGTGGGCGAGGTGTGCCAAATTCAGGCGGGCCAACGTTCAAAAACATCGTCACTTGCTGACGATAATCCTCTGGTCGGCTGCTGCGCATGGTCTATGCCCACGGCTGTTTTCAAGCGCTTTCTGCATCTTCTCGCCTGACACAACGTCGCCACGACAAGCAAGCTTACGACCGTGCATCCGCTTGGACGAATAAGAGGCTTACTTCCTCTGTCACAGTTGAGACAGGCGGGACGAAACCCAGCTACTGGCAAATGCAGCATTATTGCATCATCTTCAAGGGACCACGATGACGAGACAATGAACTTACCCTGGCCAAAGCAGTCAAGCAGAGCTTGGCAGAGGTTTGGACAACTTGGTGGGCCAATCAGTTCAAGAATCTGCAGAAATGATTGAAATACCGGGTCAACTATGATGTGCAGTTACTTGGTTGGCCAGAGCCATGAGTGGGACAAGGGGCGGATGAGGTTTGTTGCAATCCTGCTCGTGAGAAGTGATGTTGGGGTGAGTCGCAAACTGAAATGGAGCGCACCGCAAAAAAAGCATTATCGGCGGGGTGCGCCGTCGGGCGTTGTCTGTGGAGTATGCGACAAGACTTGCGCATTCTCAAGATACCCTGGATTGAAGAGAAGCGCCGTCCCGACAATCAGGCACTTGGTTCGAGAGTTGTCCCAAGACATACAAGCCACAATCGGGATATGTGGGAGACATGTGTTGGCTCACGGTTATTGACGAGTTCCAGTTTGACCGGAGTGTCTCACGGCGAAGGCCATCTTGCCAAAAGTCGATTGTCTTCATCATCGTTAGTAGCAGGTTTCGACACTGCTCCATCATGGAAAGGGCCACTTGCAGCAAAAAGTTTTCCATTCCCCAAACAAGGATGTGTTCTGTTCTACAATGCCAAAGCGATTGATGAGATCTGGTGGCAGTGATCTTTCAGGAGGCCGGCAGCTGCTCGGGCCTGCCAGGCTTGCGACTTCAACGTCTTATCATATATCATTTTCCCCGAGATCTAGTGCCTCAGCCAGGAAAGGCAATAGTCACGAATCGGCACCCAATAACAACGGATGGTCAGCTGAGGTGACGCCTGTCCACAAGAGCGCCTTTCAAGTTTCGATGGGAAGCTCCAGCAGCTGCGGGATTTAGCAATCGACCAAGAGTCTGAACGTGCAGCGCATGTGGGAATCTCCGCGATCGCCGAGGCGCGAGCTTCTCGTGGGTCTCCCCCTAGGTGCCACGATTGTTTTACCACAATTCTGGGTCACCGATCAGATTGCGTCGTGCAAGATCGATTCGACGGGACGATGCGTCCGTTGTTGTGGCACTGGATGCGGTGCCTAGCGAGGACCACCATTCGACGGCAAAAGAGCAAACTACCCAACGGGCCTTTGATCGATGACGGCTTTGTACACACCGTTAGAAACGACACAAGGTTTCGACCAAAGAGCGGGTACTACCGCGTTGCCGAAAGTTTGCTGATGTGCTCGCCTCCTACCCGCCTTACTAATCGGGCTGTTGCGACTCAGCGTCGTGCACAAAGCTAGCACGCTCACGAGTTGTTATGGCGCCAAATCGATGGGACCTTGACGCACAGACTACAATCCGACGGAGAGGAAAAGGATGGGTGCGAATCTTAGTTGTGTTTGCTACGAGCACGCCTTGCTGTTGCACTCGATGGCGGGTACCGAAGAAGTCTCAACGGGGCGTCGATACATCAGGAGATCAGGAGGGGAAACAGAGACTTCGTCAACTATCATTTTCTGACAATAAACAAACTACGCAAGAGGAGGCTGGCTGCTGAGATGTGACGAAACGGTTCTGTAGGACAAGGCAGGGAGAGTTCAGTGGGAAAAAAACGATTCCCAAGATCGATTGAGACCAGTCCTCCTTAGCGCCGCCGACCCATCGCCAACCCCTGGTCCCGGCGATAGGACCCCCCAGGCCCCCGGAGACGTTGCCCTATTATGTGTGGGTCAACGGGGTTCTCGAGGGGCGGCGGCTGTGATCGGGTAAGGCAAGGCTTCCCAGGTTGGCACACGCCAGCTTCAAACGTACACACTGTCTACGCACACAGTACAACCACAAGGCCAGCGCCTGCATCACATGGTTCGAGCCCGTTTCCATCCATCTACAACCATTTCAGGGCGATACCATCCCATCCCCTTTTCTGTTACCCACAAAACCCTGCAATTCTCCATTTGCGCGAATTCCTCAATCTCGTGAGAGGCTGGACGTCAGAACCAGATGCAGTAACAGCCGAAAAAATCGAGATCTGATGCCAACCACTGGCGTCCCGGCTCACACCCGCTGCTCTCACGTGAGTTGATCTCCAGGGCCCTAACGCAACCCCCAAACTCACAGCGGCGAAGGGACGATCTGCCATCTCAATTTCGGCCAATACCCAGCCGCCAATCACCCGCTGGCTACTATATCCAATCCCTGCCTCTCCATTCGCGCGGGGGACCAGCCCAGCGGCTCCTACCCCTCCTTGTGCCACGCCGCTTTGCAACAAACTAGCGGGAGCCTCAGTTGTGTCCCAGACAGCCGTCAGGAACCATAAGCCACCAGGTGTTGCTTGCTTCGCTGCACATCATCCCGAACCACGTTCCATCATCCGCGGCACAGCACCAACCCTGAATCATGGGTAAACCGAAAAGTAGCAGCATTGGCAAGACGAAAGCCGACACTAAGGCCAGCAGCAGCAGCAACTCGAAATCAACCATACCCTCGGTTCCCAACGCACCGCCCGCCTGGCCCCAGTTCAAACCACCACTGCCAGTCACCGACCTGGTCCCCGACCAGCTCGAATCTTGCCCTGACAAGGTTGTTTTGATCCGCAATTTTTGGCCAAAACCCCTCTGCAGTTCCTATGTGACTTTCCTTAGGGGTCTGCCACTGGTCACCACCCCTGGACGGCCTAAGCGGGGAGAAGCGGTTAGGGTAAACGACCGTTTTCAGATACAGGATCCCGGGTTTGCTCATCGTCTGTGGACGGAGACAGGGCTGCGCGAGTCCCTCGGTCAGGAAGATATTCAGGGTTTGTGGTATGTTCACTGGATCCCCCCCCCTTGCCATCCCCGCCCTCCTCGGGACCCTTGTCCTGAGTAACGCATCCCACGCGCTTCCGGCTAGATCCGCCAGTGTCTGCGCACAACCAAACCCCATCCAAAAACAGTTACAACAAACATGAAACCCACACGGAAGAAGCAACACATCTGGGTCAAGACCTTCTCGTTGCGGGATTGCCATTAGACTTGCTAACAAGGATCAACTTTGCTAGGGGCGGCGAAGTCGTCGGTCTGAATCCCAACATCCGCATCTATCGCTACTCCAAGGGCCAGTATTTTGATGCACATTGTAAGTCTCAACAACCCGGACTTTGACCTGTCGTACGCCACATCCGCCAAGGGTGGTGAATAGCCTGCGAGTCACGGGGCAAGGTCCCCATCACTGCGCACACTCAGGGCCAGTAGCCGAGTACCTAATCGCCTCGCCCAGCTTGCCACCAGCAGGGGTTGTCTCTGTTTCTCCGACCTGAAGTCGAGAGGCCATGGGGAGAGAGAGAGAGAGAGAGAGAGAGAGAGAGAGAGAGAGGAGAGAGAGAGCATGAGCACCGC